>PVKS010004494.1:15523-36474 GCA_004027875.1 Aplodontia rufa | reverse complement strand
GAATGAAGAAGTGGAGAGGACAGGAAAAAAAGAACATGTTGTGTTTTTGGTTGTTCAGAAGACTCACAGGCAGATGAGGAAGGCGATACCAAATAGGTTACCGGATGGTGAGGACATCAGGAGACACCAAGAGGTATTGGTTTGTTATATCTTCAGAAGGCACCGCTCTCCAAGATAGAGAGCAACCAGCCTCGGCACAATCTATGCGAACAACACAATCAGCAGGACCTTCTAAGAGTGGAGGCTGGGAGGCAGGGTATCTCTGACCTCTCTCTCTCTCTTTTTTTTTGGGGGGAGGGAATTGAATCCATGCCTCAAGCTTGCTAGGTAAGCTCTCTGATATTGAGCTACATTGTCAGGCTCTTTTATTTTAATTTTATTTTGAGACAAGTTCTCATTAAATTTCCCAGACTGGCCTGGAACTTCCAATCCTCTTGTCTCAGCCTCCCGTGAGGCTGGGATTACAGGCCTGTGCCATCAGGCCCAGCGCTACTGATCTTTTGGATCAGATAATTCTTTGTTGTGATGGGCTCTCCTCTGCATTGCAAGGTGTTTAGCAGCTTCCCAGGTCGCTGTCCACTAGATGTGAGTAGAATCTGCCTCCTCGGTTGTGGTGATCAAAAGTCTCTTTGCATTGCTGATGTCCCTAGGTGGTGTTTGGGAGCAAAGTCACTCCTAGTTGGGAACTGCTGGGTTAAGTTTAGCTGAATATGCACTGGAGACTTTCAGGGATGTACCTTCGCCTGGAAAATGTTCACTTACAAAAATGGCAGGATAAAGGGTTTGAAATTTGAACTTGGTGGCTCATTTCATAATTCCCCTAAAATAATTTGACCTTTCAGGTCTGAATTCTGTGCTTGGTCACCTCAACCTTAATTCATAGGTGACCACATATATTAGAGGAACACCTCTCTGTGTCCGTGTTGCTTATACAAATATCCAGATACATCTGTGATTCCTGGAGCACAGGGAGTTTGTGTCTATTCTAAGCCAGTCTTGGGGGTTCACTGCAGAATCTTGAGCCTCAGAAAGAGAAGATGTTGTGTGTGATTTTCCTGCCAGATACCACCTTTCTCCTTAGTTCCTTTTGGAGATATAAAAAGTTGCTGCCTTTGTAGAGAAACATGAGGAATGATTAGATGAAACATCTTGGCGTTCCAAACTCTGGTAGCATTGATCTCACAAACCTCACACTGTCCCACTGGCCGTGGATGCTATACCATCTGCAAAGATGGACTCAGTTATAGTAAGTGGGGTTTTGAATCTTCAGTCACATGACTGGATACCTGTGCTTCTCTCTCTGCCGGATCTGCAGGCAACTTTCCTCAGGATGAAGGAGAAATATTTGAGTGTCTCTGTTTGTCCTAAGAAGAAATCCACCTGGGATATTGTGAGAAGTATAGTCACAGTTGGAAAAGGTAGGTGAGCTGTTCTCCCAGCCTTGGCTCTTAGATCAGCAAGACTGCCTGGTCCCCTGGGAAGCAGCTCCTGTGCACAGATGGGGCATAGGCCCCCGTGATTGTAATGCTCCCTGTTTTCTACAAAGCTTGGATTTTGTGGCCATGTTTTTAAACTTTAAATGTCAGAATAACTTGGCTTCCATTGGCCCTTTTGTTTTGTGTGGGGAGAGACACCACCTCCCCTATAATCAGGGAAAGCCACTGGAGGGAGGATTGGAGTTAGTCCCAACTGGTGACTGCTGGGCTGGGGAGAAGGAGGACGGGTACTGCAGTATTGTCAAGAACAATGGAGTTTCCTCAACTCCTTGTCTGGAACCAGGTTTCTTGACTGGTACATATTTCTGGACTGGATATCTGTGGAAAATAACCGTTATCATCCAGTAGTGCAAAGGATACTGGATGAAGAGCCAAGAGAGCAGATCTCTGGCTCTGTCCCTGAGGAGCTGTGTGACCTTGGGTGAGGTCCTCAGCTTTGCATTTGCGGATGAAGGCAGAGGGCTCTCTACTGTGGCACTCAGCTGGTCTCACAACCAGCACCTTATACCAGAGTCAAAAAGGGTTCCACTCCACTGGAAGAAGAGAGTGAGATGCTCCTTGTCATGACCCTCTGGGTCAGATGACATGCATCTGGGAGAAGGTCTGCAGGGCTCAAAGAGCTGCATTTTGAGTCCTTCAAGCCGTGGCAAATGAGTCGAACATGCAATTGACATCCTTTGTCTAGGAGATTTTCATATCAAAAAGGCTCCATTTCGAATCTCTACCCCCTGCCAAATAGGACTGTTGGTTAAATTTTCATGTGCCACCCAAAACTGTCAGTCTAAAAAGCTCCATGGCAAATGTCCCTGCTGCTGGGCCCGGCACACACGCTCTGCTCTGCTAGCTCATTGTCTGGCTGTCACCATTTCAATGCCGACTCTGTTTTCATGGCGAGACATACTCAATTGGCCCAGTAACTCTTCAGCGGCGGGCAGAAACTTGGCAGGGGGCAGAAGGGTTTCTCAACCTGGTAGCAAGTTTTCTGTTTGTTTTAATTTGGAAGAAGAATTGCTGAGGCCATCTGGAGACGCTGAGGGAGCCTGGGCTATAGAATGGGGATCACACTTTGCCTGTGAAACACTTAAGATTCTATCCCTGTCCCCAGCTCAGCGCTATGCGAGGGCCACGCAGGGGCTGCCTCTCATTAGGGCTTTCTCCTTCTGTGTCCAGGACACCTCAGGGACACCTTCCAGCCCATTTATCCGGAGAGTCTCTGGATTGAAGCAAAGACGTTCTGTGATGCTTTTCCTTTCCACGTTATCTTTGATGAAGCAGTAAGAGGTCTTTTCCCTCTGGAGCCGGGAGTTGGGGATAGGCCTGGGAAGGGGTTGTGATTTGTAGTCTTTTATAGAACATTTAAGTCCCTGCAATGGGAGACTAGGCTTTAGCCTGGCAGGACTATTATCTTGTTTCACATTGTGGCATGCTCTGGAAACCAGAATTCAGGATCACCTAGGTGGATATGGAAGGGAGGCTTGAACTAGTGAGTGAATGGGAAAGTTTACCATTTGAATAAATGCAAAAGGCAGTGTCCTTACGACTCACTACATAAAGAGACTTCAGTAGCAATGGGTGGGTGGAATTCTAAGCGTCACCTCCCGTCATCCTTGTGACCACTCTTCCATGTCTCAGTCCTACCATGCTGCCCTTCTTGTAGCTTGGATGGGGAGAGGTCTGTGCCAGCCTCCTGCCGTGATCTATGGGGGCTGTGAGCATGACCATTTAACTTCGATTGTTATCAATTTCTCTGCATAAATATGTGTCAGCCATACTGATGGTGAACTCCTTTAAAGGCAAAATAAAACTGGTAAAAAAATAATCAGTTAGAATGCCTTTCAGCCACTGTGATTTTCTCTGATATTTATTACAACCCACAGACATATTAAATCATCACCAAACAGTTGACTGCTACGTACACATTCTATGACATTTACTCATTTGGGTGGACTCTCCACCCACAATGAAATTATGATTTCACAGAGGTAAAAAACCACAAATGAAATAAATAGGTAGTTATAAAGTAATGCACCTTGAATTTCCTCCAGTGTCACAACGCATCCTTCTTCTCCTTTCTCTCTTTCTCTTTCTTTCTTTTTTTTTTTTTAAAGAGGGAGAGAGGGGGAGAGAGAGAGAGAGAGAATCAACTTCATTTAGTTTTTCATCTGGTCTTTGTTGCTCTGACACTTGGTTGTGTATGTGGAGCTGGGTTTACAACCTGGGTCCTCACACATGCCAGGCAAGTGTGCTACCGCTGAGCTATCGCTTTAGCCCCTTCTCCTTCTTTTTCTCCTCTTCCTCCTCCTCCTCCTCATTATTATTATTATTACCACAATTAATATTTTAAATTCTAATCTACTTAGAAACTCCCTTTCTTTTTAAGTTTTGGGCACAGAATAATATACAATTTAATAATACATATGCTAAAAGATGAGGTTGATTGCTAGCACCTACTAGATTCCGTCTGGTTAGTAAAGTTGCATGTCCCTGAACACTGCTCTGGCATTAGACATTTATGTAACAGATGCACATTTTACTTCTTCCTTCTGTGGAGAGAGCAGTGAAGTGTGTCCCCACCCCCTTGATAGACTTTCACCAGGCATGAGGGTCAGATCCAGTGCTACAGAACTTGATAGTTGCTGTATTAGTGAGTGAGAGAGAAAGAGTGAGGGAGGCCTTGGAGAGCTAGGAAAGAGCTATCAGCCCAGTTGAGAGGTCTATGGATCTCTTGCTGCGGAGTGGTCTTCTATTGTCGCAGATTTGATTATTTAAAAAAAACTATGACTCCATGATGTTTATTCCATTACAGACCCCCTTTCCGCCCAGTGGGTCACAAAGCAAGGCCAAATGTAATTTCTAAAGGAAAGTTTATGGTGGAGGTTGCTCTCTATGCCCCAGGCTGACATGTGTCCTCTGTGGATAGCTGAAGGTCAAGCAAGCTGGAGTGAATATTCAGAAGTATGTCCCAGGACTCCAAACCCAGAAGATTCCGTTAGATGAGTACTTCTCTATCATTCATCCTCAAGTTACCTTCAACGTTTCCAGCATCTGCAAATTTATCAACAGCCAATTTGTCCTGAGGACACGAAGAGAAATGATGCCTGAAGTCTGGAAAGATCAGCCCACACTCAAACTCCGAGGTAACAGCTCATTCCCTCATTCTGCTCCCTGCTGGTTTGGGAGATTGATCAGGAAGGGAAGAGGCAGATTTCAATTTCCCCAAAACTGGGCAGGGACTACTTTGAGAGCAAGGTGTTTTCTTTTTTAAAATATTCCCACTTGGCCTTAACTATGAATATATTTATTTCCTCAACCATTTCTAGTTTAGACATAAATGGAACCCCCCCACACACACACACTAACTTCTCATTCTTCTTTATTTCCATTTCCTGGAAAGCACCATGCCATTTCCTGTCTATGGCTTTGGTTTGACTACTCTAGGTACTTCCTAAAAGTGGAGGCATGTTATGTTTGTCCCTTTGTGACTGGCTTATTTCACTGTCATGTCCTCAAGGTCTATCCATGTTGTCCTATGTGTCAGATTTTCCTTCTCTTTTAAGACTAAATAATATTTTTTCCATTGTCTGCACATGAATTTTCTTTATCCATTCATCTGTGGATGAACACTTGGGCTACTTTCACTGTATTTGGCTATCGTGACTACTACTACTATGAACATGGGTGTGTAAATGTCCTTTTAAGTCCTTGCCTAAAGAGTGCATCCAGAAGTGGGCTTGCTGGATCTTGTGGTGATTCTGTCTTATTTATTGAGGAATTGCCATGCTCTTTTTCAAAGTCACAGCCCTATTACATTTTCATCAATGTCTCTTCCAGTGTTTTAGCTATGTTTTATCTGTGTTTCTTTACGTATTTTGAATATTAACCCCTTGTCAGGTATCTGACTGGCAAATATTTTTCTCCCACCCTGTGGGTTGCCCTTTAATGATGCTGTGTCCTTGGATATTCAGAAGTTTTTAATTTTGATGTTGTCCCATTTATCTATTTTTCTCTTTCTGCCTGTGCTTTTGAGGTCACATCCAAGAAATCATTGTCATATCCAATGTCATTTTCCTTTGTTTTCTTTTAAGAGTTGTATTCTTTTAGCTCTTACATTTTCTTTGATTCATTTTGAACTAATTTTTGTGTATGGTGTAAGGGGCACACATTTTGAGCTTTTTTTTTTTTCTTATTAGACTGATTAGTTGTGCTGGCCATACATACAGGGAGAACTAGGGGGACACCCAAGAGGAAAACTGCACATTCTGAGAGCTTGAATTTCATTGTAGAGAGGGAATGATGAGAGAGGAGGCTGGAAAGATGAGGATTTGAACTCCAGCATGCACTTGGAAACATTTTTAAGGGTTTGGCCATAATCAGATTTGAGTATGATTACTCTGGAGGTATGTGAAGGATGGATCGGAATGTAGAGAAAATAGAGTCTGGGAAGCTAAGTGGAGCCACCACTGGAGTGCAAGTAAGAGGTGTGAAATAAATTTAGGTCGATTGCCACACTAGAGTGGTAATCAGAGGACAGATTTATGAGATAATGAAGGTAGGACATGTTGGCTGGGTATGGAGCGGAAAGAGAATATTTCAGATAATTACTGGAGTCCTTGCATTGATAAGTGGGTGATGAAGGTGTGATTAGCTGAATAAAGACATGACTTAAGTCCTCAAGGGCAGGATTTTGTCAGTTTGAGTTGCTGCTGGATCCCCACTGCCTAAAACAGTATGCTGGTTCACAGGAGGGGCTACAGGTATATTTGATGAAAGAATTAATAAGAGCTTTGCAGAGTGATTTGAAGGTGGACTCAGAGACAGACACCTACATGTATATACCTAGTAGGGAATAAAGAAAAATAAACAGCAACAACAAAAAAAATCAATGCAGTTGATGCAAGTATAAATTGTCACAACCATCTTAGGGGCAGTTTGGCAATATGTATCAAAACCTTGAAAATGAGCACATTTCCATGTTTAAAAGTAAGTAAATCCTTACACAAAATAGCCACAATTATGCACAAAAACTTACCTCAAGCTTGTTGATTACCATGTTGTTTATAGAATGATAAACTAGACACAATACAGTTGCTAGCACTCTACTTAAATAAAAACAGCATAATCAGTGCAGCCATCAAAAATTATGATGTGTATCTATGTCTAATGCTGTTAAAGAATATCTGTTATATACTTTTAAATGAAACATTTAGATTTCAAAAAGATGCCCGATTGGTCACCACCCAGTTAATCACTATCAGGGGATTAACGCATTGATTAGATTAAGGCTCTCCTAACACAATCATTTCACCTCTAAACTTTCTTGCACTGTCTAACACAGGAGGTTTCATCTCACATCTAAACCACCACACAGTGCAATGCTAGAAGAGAGGATACCAAGACAAACCCCTAGGGAATGCCAACGTTTAAGGAAGGAAATTTAAAAAACAGAATTCTAGAGGCAAAGTTTAATGAAGTAGGGAAATTTCAGAGAGAAAGCAGTGTCAGAAATCCCCAGGAAAATGAGGTTTCAGGAAGGAAATTCAGATTAATACCAACAGAAAGGCTAAGTAAAGATAAGACTGAGACTTGTACTGGAGCCAGCACTTTGGAGCCCACAAATGGGAGTCACCACCTCAGAGTTAGAAAAGCAGCCACAGAGCTATTGTGGAGAGAGGGGAGATGAGTAAGTGGACACAGGAAGTACAGATAACTCTCAAGACATGCGGCGGTATGCGGAGGCTAGAAAGCACACTTGGAGGATTCATCTCTTCCAATTCTGGAGATACACTATATATATATATATATATGTATATATATATATATATATAATTTTTTGTGGTTGTTTGTCTCCATGATATGAAGGTCAGATGATCTGGATGGAGTCCTTGCGGTGCATGATATTCCTGTGCTCTCCAAAGCTCCGCAGTCTGCAAGAGCTGGAAGAGCGCAGGATGCATCTCTCGGACATTGCCCGCCACGACACCACCAGGGATCTCATCCTCCTCAACCAGCAGAGGCTGGCGGAGATGGAGCTGTCCAACCAGCTGGAGAGGAAGAAGGAGGAGCTGCGAGTCCTGTCCAAGCACTTGGCCATAGAAAAGAAAAAGACGGAGACCTTGCTATATGCCATGCTGCCTGAACATGTGGCCAACCAGCTGAAGGAGGGGAAAAAGGTGGCCGCAGGTAAGGTGTTGCCACATGGGGCCCTCTGGGTAGGGGACACTGTGCCTTCAGGGTTAGGTGCACCGGCTATGGAGCTGGACAGATCTGGGGTTGAATTCTGACTCTATCACTTGTAAGTGGCACCATCTTGAGTTAATTGCTTAACCTGCATTGCCTCAGTTTCTCCCCTCTAACTGAAAATAATAGAAACCACACAGGAGTGAGAATTGAAGTAGAGAAAAATGCTTGTTAACAACATGCACATATATTAGGTTGTCTAAGAATTTAGTCTGGGGGCTGAGACTCGCCTCATTACTCAGTGACCAAGAGTAGAGTCCTTAACTCTAACTGGAAATAACACATTCACATTAAATAAAGGACAAGGTGCCTTTGTGGAGCGTTCTGGAAGTGCTAGATATTTCTGGAGGGAGGGATGCGTGTTTGCGCTGAACTCACTTTCCATTTGCCTGGGTGTGCGTCCATTCACAGACATGCCTGGTGCACTTAGTGTCAGGAACTGTACCAGATCCCGGGGACCCAAAGGAGGAGGTAGCCTTGTGGGTTTGATAGATACACAGAATATATTAACAGAGATGGCACTGGCTAAAGGCAAGGAAACTAAAGTGCAATAAGGAGCAATTATCATGCCAGGCACTGTTAGGTGTTTTACATATTCTGTTTTATTTAAGTTTTTCAATATTTCTATAAGGGAGGTGTTATCTATTCTAGACAGCTGAGCACCGTTAGGCTGGCACCTAACATGCCAGGCACTGTTAGGTGTTTTACATATTCTGTTTTATTTAAGTTTTTCAATATTTCTATAAGGGAGGTGTTATCTATTCTAGACAGCTGAGCACTGTTAGGCTGGCTGGGGGCATGGCTTCAGTCAAGACAGGGAGGCCAGGCCGGAGGGCTAAGGGGCAGGGCAAAGGGCAGCTCGCCTGCAAAAAGAACAGCCAATCGGGATGCAGGCGGGCGGGTGGGCGGACAAGCTCCAATGGATTGATGGATCCACCACCCA
This sequence comes from Aplodontia rufa, assembly GCA_004027875.1. NCBI lineage: Eukaryota > Metazoa > Chordata > Mammalia > Rodentia > Aplodontiidae > Aplodontia > Aplodontia rufa. The sequence continues at coordinate 27,798 of PVKS010004494.1, read as the reverse complement.
ATCTCTGAAGGACCAACCCCATCATCCACTTCCTCCCAGTTAACCTGCAAAACCAGCTACCTGGGGAATGTCCCGCGCCATCTTCCCTGTGTGCCATTCTCCCTGCTGGCTGTGACTTCCCATGCCCGCCCTCTTTATGGCTGTGCAGGTGAAACTGGCCTGAGAGCAACAAGTCCTAACAAACATCTCCACCTGAATTTATACCCATACCATCGTTATTCTTTTTTCTTCCTTTTTCTTATTTTTTTACAAGCACATTGCCATCCACCCCATTGTGAGCTAGACATGCATCATGTTGACTCTGACTCCAAGATCTGTACTCTTTCCCCAACAGGCTCTTTCCAGGGTCTGTGGGAACACAGATGTCAAAGAGACAGATACTGAACAGGTATCAGAAGAGAAAGAGACAGGGGTCAGGGCGGAGTTGTGAAGGTTCTTCATAAAAGCGTGTGGCACTCAAGGGGGGCCTTGAAGTTGATCTTCAGCAAGGGAAGAAGGGGAAAGCATTTCAGAATGGTGGGGAAAGCATTTCAGAATGGTGCAGAAAGAACAAGGGGAAGGCAGCCTAAAATAAAAAATAAAAAAAAAATAAATGCATTGCTCCTAGATTAGGGGGGAACCATGGGCAGGTATATCTGATGAGGCTGGGGAGGAAGGAGGAGGCTCAGGATCTGGATCATCACAGAGGAGGAGAGTGGCTTTTATTTGTAGGAAGTGGGGATTCACTGAAGTTTGTTTTCCTTATATTGCAAGTGGCATGATTGTTTACAGAAGCCCTTTCGGCTGCAGCATAGTGAAGGCATAGAGGGGGCAGGTGGACAGCTGAGGAAGTGCAGTCCAGAGACAGTCAGAGTCTGAACTAAGGCAGCCTGGCGAGGAGCCACCAGGCTTTCATCCTGACATGACAGGGCAGGTCAGAGACAGGAGTGAGGGAGGAGTCAGAGGAGGCTGGCATGGCAACAGGTGAGGCTTTATCCCAAGACAGAACAGGAAGAAGGGAAGTCTCAAGGCAAGGTGAGAAGCTCAGTTTCCAACTGTTGAATCTGAGGTATCTGGGATGTGTTGCACAGCATGACCAACGGTGGTCAGGAAATGCAGAGAGCTTGAGGAAAGTCTAGCATGTGCTGAGCCATAGGTCTGGGAGCAGCTTCCGCTCAGGGGATCTAATCACAGGCCCTGTGGAGGATGGGTAAGACCATCTGAGAGGTGTAAGGTGGGAAGAGGGTGGGGTTCGGAACCCGAGGGAACACCTAATGTTTAAGAAGGATGTCAGAAGTATGGTAAGAATTTGAAAAGAGATTGGTAGGCCAGAAGCCAAACAGAAGAGAAAGTTCTAGAAAGGGGGGAACACAAAAGAGGTATAAATATTCTAGAAGGCACCCATGTGTGTTCAAGGAGTCAGTAAGTATTTGTTCAGCATCTACCTACTCTAGGCCCTGTTCTAGGTGCCAGGGACACAGCAGAAAACAAATGGTCTCCCAATGCAGGAAGTATAGTATTCCAACGGGGAATGTAGATAAGAGCTAAATAAAGAATACTACAAGAAAAAAACAAATCCTGCCACGTAGGTCTTATGGAGTGGGGGACAGGTGATAGCTAAGAGGATGGGGACTATAGGGGCTGTTATTTTAGACACAGCCATCAAAAAAGTTCTCACTCAGTTGGTTACATCTGAGATGAGAGCCCTGCTGATATTTGAGAAGAGTTACAGGCAGAGGAGACGGCAGGTGCCAAGGCCCTGAGGCAGGAGGCACTCAATATGCTAGAGAAACCCCAAGGAGGCCAGTGAGACCACAGTGGAATGAACCAGGGGGAGAGTGTCAAGACATGTGGTCAGACAGGTAGCAGGGACAGAAAGGGAGTTCCTGTTGCAGGGTATGATAAGGATTTGGGATTTTATTCCAAGTATGATGTAAGACTTGCGGTAGAAGAGGGGGAAATTGGATTAAAACAAGATGGTGGCCACGTGGAAATTAGCATGAATGGGGACCAGAGAGGAAGCAGGGCCCAGGTTTGGAGGACATGGTAGCTACCACACTGTACCAAGACAGAGGAATGCACCACTTCCTGGTGACTGGTCCCTAACAGCCCTGACCCTAGCTCAGCCAGGGCCCACCTGCTAGGGTACATTTCTGAGATCCCACACCTTATTGAGAGCAGTTGTTAAATATTGTGTCTCCTTCACTGGACTGGGAGCTCCTTCAGGGCAGGGGCCTGGTGGGCTCAACACAGCAGAAACTCAGCAGAGGGGCTCTTCCCAGGGCTCGGTAGACATCTGTTGAGGGATTGTTGAGTGGCAAATGCCATTCAGATCCTCTTCCTCAAGGTACAAGTGGGTTTCATTCCAAAAGGGCACTTGAATCCAGATTTCAGAGTGTTATTGTCCTGTCTCCTGTTTCTATTGCAGGAGAATTTGAAACCTGCACGATCCTTTTCAGCGATGTGGTGACATTTACCAACATCTGTGCAGCCTGTGAACCTATCCAAATAGTGAATATGCTGAACTCCATGTACTCCAAGTTTGACAGATTAACCAGTGTCCACGAGGTCTACAAAGTTAGTGTCTGTGTGGTGTGTTGGCTTTGTGTGGATGGTGGCGGGGCAGATTCTTCTTTCCTTCCATCTGTGATAATCCGGGGTTTGGTATGAATGGGAGTTAGGCAAAGAGGAAGAGCTAAAGGGGAATTGGGAGTACTTTAGGAATCTTTATATGATACCCAGTGCAAAGATGGTTCTCTGATGCCACTAAGGGAAAAACTCTTATTTTCTAGAAAATAGTCTCTTTCTCCTAAATTCAGCAGAAATTCACATCTAAATAATACATTAGCTAACATAGCATCATATGACTATTCCAGGCGCTTTTCTGGGTTTTTTGTTTTTGTTTTGTTTTTGATACTGGTGATTAAACCCAGGGGCACTTAACCACTGAGCCACATCTCCAGTCATTTTTATTTTTCATTTTGAGACAGGGTCTCACTAAATTGATTAGTTGCGAAGGCTGGCCTTGAACTTATGATCCTCCTGCCTTGGTCTCCCGAGTTATTGGAATCACAGGTGTGCAACCCAATGCCCAGCCAGTGACTTCATTTTTCCATGGGATTTTCTTCCATTGAAAACAGAAAGTGTTGGGGGAGTCACTCAGTGATAGAGCACCTGCCTAGCATGTACAAGGCCCTGGGTTTGATCCCCACTATCAAAACAAACAAACAAAAACAAACATCAGAAAGGCCTTTTGGCTCTCTGGTGGTTATTTCCTGAGTCATGCTCCTTTTTATCTCTTCCCATGTGTGCTTAGAGCTGTGTCTCTCTGCCATTTTACATCTAGATTCCACCCCTGCTCATTTCAGCCAAAAATTCAAAATAAACTTAATGGTCAACTAAAAATAAATAAAGTTAATTACAAGACCACATTTGATTTTCCAAAGTTGCGATTCCCATCTTTAATATGTTGCTTACATAATCTATGGAAAATGTCAAACGTATGAAAGTGATATGTTGGGGCTGGAGCTGTGGTCCAGCAGTTACGTTGCTTGCCTCACATGCACGAGTACGCGAGTTCAAACCCCAGCACCATGTACACAGCGAAGTCTCAGAGCAACGGAGGCCACATGAAAAACTAAATAAAACTGTTTCTTGCTCTCTCTCTCTCACTGTCCCTCTCTCTTAAAAAAAAAAAAAAAAAAAAAAAGATCTGTTTAGTGCAGGAAGGAAACCACAGAATACCCTGTGTTCCCCGCCCCTGCAGGTGGAAACAATAGGGGATGCGTACATGGTTGTGGGCGGCGTGCCTGTGCCTGTTGGAAGTCATGCTCAAAGAGTGGCTAATTTTGCACTAGGGATGAGAATTTCTGCAAAAGAAGTGATGAACCCTGTTACCGGAGAACCCATCCAGGTAGAGAGTAAATGAGTACGGGCTTAATACTGAGCATCTCATGCTACACTCTAGTCTGCTTTAGGTGGTCGCTGGATATGTTGCAGTAATTAAAATGGGTAAATTGCCCCAGCTCTCTTCTTCTCCTGCATTACGTTCCTGAGGAATAGAGGTATTAGTAAGAACATTATCACAGTTTCCCTCAAATTTCAAAGAGGTTGCAATGCTAGGAATTTTCCTGTGATTCACTGCCGCCTTCCTCTGTGTATAACTTAGGATGCTACTGGGCATGTTTCCCTGTTTATCCTGTAGGGCTCAGTGCATCCTGAAAGCTCATTTATAATTCCTGGGGTTTTTGTTCAAGCATTTCAACAGGTGGTTCAGGTTTACTGAACTGTCAACTTTTCTCACTTGGGGAAATTGTGTATCCAGCGTGCTGTCTGGAGGTTCAGAGCTCAGGCGGAGGTGTGAAGCTGCCTCCAGTCAGCAGCCCAGGCATCATTATGCCGTATGATACTCACGATGGCTCCTTCCACCATGTGGCCATTAGCAGGACATCTGCTCGCCTTTCTCATAGTCGCTGCTCTTCCACGCACACAAGTTTGTTCTCGTGATGGAAGCTGGGCAGTTTGGGAGATGAAAGGTAAATATTCTCTTCTGTAAACTCAGCAGATCCTAATCCCTTGAGACAGCCTAGAGCTGTGTCTCTCTGCCATTTTACATCTAGATCCCACCCCTGCTCATTTCAGCCAAAAATTCAAAATAAACTTAATGATCAACTAAAAATAAATAAAGTTAATTACAAGACCACATTTGATTTTCCCAAGTTATGATCCCTGTGCAGGAAGTTCTGAACATATGTTCTATTTATTCCCTCCAGGGATCTGGAGGCTAAGAAATAGTGTAGGTTTTGGCTTCAGAGTCCATGGTAGTCTTCTCAGTAAAAGCTGGCTTTAGGCCATCAGAAGAACAAAGCATCTACAATACTAGACTCATTGGAAACACACACACACACACACACACACACACACACACTGTGTTTCATTTTATACTTACATATATGTGTATATTAATAATATATATTAGATATTAGAATCCCCATTGTCATTAGGAGGAAGGCAGTGAGGGAATAGAGATAAGAAGGTTAGATAAGAGACGAGTATTTTAGTTAAAGGGCCCTAATATAAATCAGTGAAGAAAACATAGCTTAAATATATGCTTACATGCTTATATAAATAGCGTGTGTGTGTGTGTGTGTGTGTGTGTGTGTGTGTATGAAAAAAGTATAGGAACCAAGATGAGAGTAGTGCCATACCAGCAGCAATTGAACAATTGTTCAAGGTGGATTCACCAAGAAAAAGTAAAACAAAACAGGAAAGGATGTTAGCAATTCTAACATAAGTATAGAGATATAGTTAAATATCCACCAGAAACAATATATCATGTATATTTATTCAAGAATGTAAGGAATAAGGACTGGAACCACCTTTCTTTGAAAAGCTGCCATTTCTACAGTTTTAAAAATGGTGTACATTGAGATCTGTTCTTTTACTCACATATTTCTTCATGTGCATTTATGGAGGTCCTCGTATGCCTGGGGCAGTGTTACTAGGTGCTTTGAGGAATTTAGAGATGTTCTGACAGCCCCCTTTCCTAGAATTTATAATCTGGCTTCTAGGAGAATAAAATCTCATATGAAAAGATAAGTAGGTCTGTTTGAGGTGTTCTTAAACCATATCAGTAAACAAAGAAATCTAATTGAACAAAATTCCAGAAGGAGTTGAGTCTTTTCAAGGAGGAAAAAACTGTAATTTCATTCATCCCCACTATAGCATCAGTAGAAGTATTCCAACAGCCGTGAGGGTAGGGAGGAGCCAGGGCAAAGTTTGGTGAACGTTTTAAAGGCTATGTGGAGGGCCAGAATGACAGGTTAAAGTCCCAAAGAACCCTAGCCAGAGTGTACCCATCTGCCAGCTCTTTCTCCTGGGCCTTCCTCATGTGCATATGGGTTTTCAGCCAAAGGCTAGGGACAGGGGAGAATAGCTGAGAGAGTTCTTGGTTCCTGAGTTGTTGGGGCCCACCCCAAATGCAAGGCAATGATCTGTGAAGGGCTGGTGCTAGAGGAAAAGAACAAAGAGAAGTTCCTCCGAGGTACTCTTTGCCCTCACCAACTACACAGCAAAGACCCTCTGAAGCTGGAGTCACAAGGAAGAGTGGCAGAGAGAAATCTCCCCTGGGGCAGAGTCAGAGTGGGACTGAAGAACAGAGAGAACCCCAAAGATCTCACTGTTGGACTGTGCTATAAAAACGGATCTCCCACTAAGGATAGAAAATTGGAAAAAATGAAATAAAAAAATTCAAAAACTAATTCCATGGGAATAAATCTTATGAAAGATACACATGGTATCTATTCTGAAAACTATAAAATATGTCTTAGAAAAAAATAAAGACCTAATTAAATGAAGGGATATACCATGTTCGTGAGTGGAAAAATCAATATGGGCAATATGTCTATTGTCCCCAAGTTCCTGTAAAGATATAGTAGAATATCAATCAAAGTCCCAGTGGGCTTCTTTGAAAATATTGTCAACTTAATTGTATGGAAATTTAAAGAATCTAAACCAATCTTGGAAAATAAAATTGTAGGGTTTGCACTACTTAACTGCAAGAATTAATCTAAAGGTACAGTGAAAAACAGAGTAGACATGGAAGAAGCATAGACAAATAGATCATTAGAATAATAGAGAGTGTCCAAAAATAGATTGTGCACTTAAGATCAATTGATTATTTATTTATTTATTTATTTTATGGTATTGAACCCAGGGGTACTTAACCACTGGGCCACATCCATAGCCCTTTTTAAATTTCTTTTTTATTTTGAGACAGAGTCTCACTAAGTTGGTTAGGATCTCACTGAGTTGCTGAGGCTGGCCTCAAACTTGTGCTCCTCCTGCCTCAGCCTCCAAAGCCATTGGGATTACAGGTGTGCACCACCACACCTGGCAAGGTCAACTGATTTTTAATAAATACAGTGGGAGGAAAATAGCCCCCCCCCCAGAATTGGTTCTGTTACAACTGAATATCATATGGAAATAAAAAGGTACCTTAATCCTACCTCACTTCATATATGAAATTTAATTTAACAGCTATCATGGATCTAACCATGAAAATCATAATGCCAAAACTTCTTGATGGAAATATAGTAGATTGGTTCATAACTTTGGGACAGTGATTTCTTAGCACACAAAGGTACTGAACAGGAAAGGAAAAAATGATACACTTCATTATTATGGGCAAAATTGTGTCCTCCAAAATTCATGTTTTGAAGTCCTGAACCTCAGTACCTTAGAATGTGATTGTGTTTGGAGACACATCCTTTAAAGAGCTGATAAAGTAAAATGAGGCCAAAGTGTGAGTCCAATCTGATGTACTCATAAGAAAAGGAAACTAAAACACACAGAAATACTCGGGATACCCACACAGCAGAAATACCAGGAGAGGACACAGAAAAGGCTGTCATCTATAACCCAGCAGAGGGCTGCAGGAGAAAGCAAACTCACCCATTCCCTGATTGTAGTGCTCCAGCTTCCACACCTAAGAGATAACAAATTTGTTATTTAGGCCATCCAGTCTATGGTATTTTATTATAGCAGCCCAAGCAAATTAATATACTCAACAACATTAAATTTTCTGCTTATTAAAGATAAGAATACACAAAGCCATAGACAAGGAAAAATATCATATGTGTGTATATATGTACATCCAAATATTTATAAAAATCATCTGCATTAACAATAAATATAAAACAACATTTCTAAAGCAGGAAAAATTTCCACTGACTTTCCACAAAAGGAAGTAGCATGAATGAATAATATGTGCACAACAATGAAATATGCTTACCATCATAAGCCAGGGAAATGCAAATTAAAACAACAACGAGCTGTTTCACACCAGCTAGAAGACCAAATGGTGAAAACGTGGCTCAACTGAAAGTGTCATATCGCTGATCAGAATGGAAAGTGGAGAACTGGAGAAGGGACGCTGGAGAATTACTGGGCAGTTTTGTTTTGCTTTGGTAAAATGAAATTTGCATCTACCTTGTGACCCAGAAGTGGAATTTCCACTTTTAGGCATTTACCCAAGAGAAGTGAATACATATCTCCACAAAATTACCTGTACAGAAAGGTTCATAGCAGCCTTAATTATAGTATCTTCAAACCAGTATTAACCCACGTGAAGCGGAGACTGGATAAATGAATTATGGTGCTTTCTTAGTCACAGTAATAAAAATAATGACCTACAGATCCATACAATATGGGTGAATCTCCAAGCACACTGAGTAAGTGAAGCCAGAGGTAAATCAGTACATACTACATGATTTCATGTATGTGACATTACTGAACAAGCTATGGTAAAAGATATAAGAAAGTAGTTACCTCGGTTGGCTCTGTTGGGGATGGGTTGGGAAATAGGAAAAGAGGACAAGATAATTAAGTGAAGTAATGGAACTATTTTACAATTTCATAGACTAGTTTTAGATGGTTAGAGGGCTCTATGCACTTGTCAAAACTCATGGAGCTAAACACTTTAATATCTGTGGTTTTCATTTTATGTAAATTATGCATGGATGTAAAAGTAAGAGCAAGATTCAGGGAGGTTCTCTCTACAGATCAGAGTGGGGATCCACACTGGACCAGTCCTAGCAGGTGTCGTGGGGGACAAGATGCCACGGTATTGCTTGTTTGGGGACACTGTGAACACAGCCTCTAGGATGGAAAGTCATGGGCTTCCCAACAAAGTGCACCTCAGTCCTACAGCCTACAGGTAGCCATTCATTTATCCTTGCCTTGTCCCTTCTCCTTCCAGAACATATAGAATGTTCCACCATGAGATGGGGGCCTGGAAGAAATGTATGTTTGTTCTCCCATGCTTCACTGGGTTTACAGAAGACACTGTGCCAGATAGGACTGTTGAGCTAGGATAGGACGATGACATGGATTTTTCACTCAAGGAGCATATGGCTGAGTGGAGAAAACAGCAAGTTGTAACCCACAGGCCAATCCAGTCTGCTGTTTGTTTTGTAAATAAAGTTTTATTGAAACACAACCATGCTCTTTTGTTCACATATTGTCCATGGCTGAAGCGATATAATGGCAGAATTGAGTAATTGTGACAGGTTGTATGGTCCACAATGCCTGAAATATTTACTATCTAGTCTTTTATAGAAAAAGTTTGCTGGCCATGGTCTAGTGGAGGCAGAAAGAAAATTCAGTCATTTTTAAAGTGGTACAAGTACAAAGATAAAGATCTACTTAAAGTAATGCTTAGAGTGTCTTGAGCATGCACAGTAGACCACATTGGGTTCTAAATTCTTTACATATGTCAATTCATTTACTGCTGCAACAACTCCAAGAAGATGTGCTGCTGTTATACTTATTTACAGATAAGGAAAAGATAAGGCACAGAAAGTGTTAATAACTTGTCTCAGGTCTAAGGAGGTCAAGATGGGGAAGAGCCTTGAACCAGTCCAAGGATCAGAGCTCAGAGCCCCTGATCTTTAGCTACTCTACTGTCCTGCTTTGGGAATTAGAGTATGTGTCATGGGAGCCCAGGGCAAAGGGCCCGACCCCGGGGAAGAAAGGCTTGTGGGAGGAGAAGATGCCAAGCTGACTCTTGAATCAGGAGTTTCAGAGTGGGATTTAGCAAAAATCAGGGTGCTGGGAGTGAAAACCAAGCAGTACAGTAGAAACAAGGGGCCATGGCCGAGGATTGCCTTGGAGGGAAGAATGCTGCTGGTAGGATGCTGAGGTTTGGGTGGGTTCCCTGTGCCCTCCATTGGTGTTTGGCACCCTGACCTTCATGGCCCCCTACTCTCCGCACTGCCTTCGCCTGCCTCCGCAGGCCCTGAGCAATGACTTGGGTCCTCCCTCCTCCTCTGCTGTGTGTGCTAAGTCCCGGACTTCCTCGCTTGCACTGTAGCTAACCCTGTGGTCTTTGATACCTGGTGCATTGTTTTTTTCTCTCTCTCTGTGCAGAGCCCTGGAAAATCAAGGGTTTGAAATCATTGAAAGGGGTGAAATCGAAGTGAAAGGTAAAGGGAAAATGACCACATACTTTCTGATCCAGAACTTGAATGCCACAGAGGATGAGATCATGGGCAGACCCAAAACTCCACTGGATCACGAGGGTAAGCCAAAAAGGGAAGCCTTGTCGTTGGTGTTGGATATCTTTCCACTACACACTTTGGATGTGTCTGGTATAGACCTCGATTTGAGGGTGAACACAGGTAGCACCCTGGTTAGCACCTGCTGCTGCCTTCTGGGTGGTGGAAGCTCCACCCTCTTGCCCTGCACACTCCTCTCTTGCATTCTGGAGTCTGATGTCTCTTGAGCTGGGTGTATGACAACAGTCTCAGGGGGTCTCACTTGCATTAGCTTTTAGGGTTCTTCTCTGTGGAAGAAAGGGACTATCTCAACAAGTGTTCCTGTGCCTGGGGAATGATTTTAGAGTGCTGTCCCTGCTCCTCCATCCTGCAGGAGACTCCTGAACAGGCTCTTCTCACTCAGTAGAATCTTCCACCCTCCTCATTTTCTTCTGGCTTCCAAAACGGGTGTGTTAGTCAGCTTTTCATCACTGTGACCAAAATACCTAATGAGAACAACTTAGAGGGAGAAAGTTTATTTTGGGCTCACTGTTTCAGAGGTTCAGCCTGCGGTTGGCAGACTTCGACATCATGGGCATCGTGGCAGAAGGGCATGGGAGAGGAAAGGCACTCAGCTCATGGCAGCCAGGAAGAGAGAGAGAGAGAGAGAGAGAGAGAGAGAAGAGCCAGAAAGAAGAGCTATTGTACAGGCCATGTCTCTAGTGACCTATTTCCTCAAGCCATGCCCCACCTGCCTATAGTTACCACCCAGTAGTCCACTCAGAAAATAAATCCATCAAATGAATTAACCTGGTAATACAGTTACATCTCATCAGTGCCTAAAAGCCCCACCTCTGAACCTTGCTGTACTGTTGACCATACCTTTAAAATATGAATTTTTCAAGTAGGTACATTTCTCTTTCTTTCTTTTTTTTTTTTTTTTTTTTTGTACCAGGGATTGAACCCAGGGGTGCTTAACCACTGAACCACATCTCCATCCCTTTTTATTTTTCAGTTTGAGACAGGGTCTTGCTAAGTTGCTTGGGGCCTCACTAAGTTGCTAATGCTGGCTTTGAACTTGAGATCCTCCTGCCTCAGTCTCCTGAGTCACTGTGATTATGGGTGTGCACCACCATACTTGGCTTAAGTGGGTACATTTCTAGATCCAAACCATAACTGCTGGAAAGAGGGACAAAAATTGTGACTCACCCAGCTCCAGGAATGGTGAGATAGTGCGACTTTAAGATAAATCAACTAAGTGCTAAGTTGATCAAGGGATCACCATTTGGCTTATGGTACCCAAAAGAAAGAGTGGAATAAAATAATGAGGTCCTTACCAGCTGAGATCAGATCCATCCCACACACTCGGGCCACTGCCCTGGTTAGGAAGGAAATGCTGGCCTGAGGGGGAAAACTGTAGCAGGAAGAAAACCTTCTAGACCACCTGAAGCACAGGGGAAAAGATGGATTAGTTCTGACAGCTGCTAATCTTCAGCTGCTCCAGAGATCCCCAAAGGAAAACCTCTCAGTCCAGAGGTTCCTTATGCACACAGTCACTGTGTACAGGACAGCTCTCTGAGCCACTCGAGTTGTGGTTACTCTTTGTAACTTGAAGAGATGGGTGTTTGAGGGACTTTAAAATTTACTTAATAGCACTTTTATTTGAATACGAGCTCATTTTAGCATCCCTGCGAGCTCATTTTAGCATCCCTGGGAGCGAAGGCTGGCTTTGCCCACATTTTATAAATGAAGACACTGAGATGGAAGGATCCAAATAGAAAATTAGAAATGACTGGCTAATAAAGACCAGGAGCAATGCTCATTAGCGATCTTGGCCCCTGAATTTCTTGCTCTGGGCACCCCCCGCCCCCGACATCAACAGGCCACGCCCGTGGTACAGAGGGTTCCTAGAGAGCAGTAAACCAGCACTCCCCCCTTTCTCATCTTTGTTGTCAGAAATGGGCACAGCAAAAAGAAGAGGGAAAACCAAGCTGCGTGATGGTGGGACAGAGAAAGTTGGGCTGTAGGCTTTAGCACCAGGACAGAGTAGAACCATTCCAGAAGGTGTGCCACTCAAACCCTGCACCCTCTGTCCCATTCACCTGCTGGGTGTCCCCCACTTTCCAGTGTGAGAAACAGCAGTATAGAACATGGCCTTGGTCAGTGGAATCTAACCCACTTCTGGTTCTGACCTGGGAAAAAACAAACCCATGGTAGAAAATAGGAAGGGGTGCATCAACTAGGAGTGTCTGTCTGTTTGTC
>PVKS010004494.1:0-15423 GCA_004027875.1 Aplodontia rufa | reverse complement strand
CAGAAGTGCACCACCATGCCAGGCTTCTTCAACTGGAGCCTGAGGAAGAGGAGGAAGAGAAGGTGTGGAAAGTGGATGGGAGGAGGCTAGTCAATCCCCCAGAACCTAAGCAGGGTCTCTGTGCAAATTAGGAAAAGGTACCCCTTCGGGAGTGCAGGAGCTAAAGAGCCCCCCAGGCATCCTTTGTAACTGAAGGAAAAGATACCCCATCCTCTGGCTAAGGTCAGCCCCCTTCTGGGCACTCTTGACTAGGCGGCTCCATGCAGAGAAATGGCAGAACTCTACATGCAGTCCCAACTCTACATGCAGAATCCATGGGGTTCTGGCCCCATCCCACCACCTGCATCTTTGCATTTCTCTCTCAGCAGCCGTGTATATCTTGTTCCGACCTCAGCGGTCAGGCTCTGGGCAGTAGCATGTCTGTCTCACTGATCCTGTCCTCCTGGTCTCCAGAGCACATGGAGCATGGTGCTGGGGGCTCTGGCAGAAAAAGGAAGGCTGGGAGCTCTCAAGAGAAACCCATGGATTCTGCTTCCTAACCTTTAGAGGCCTGGGGCATTTCCCACAATTGACCACTGCTATCAGGCAGCCAGATGGAGTCTCAGAGCCAGTGACGGATGAGAGGATGTGGAAATACAGCTACACATGCTGCTACTGTTTCCAAGCTGTCCTCTTCTATCTTGTGATCTCCTGTGGGACACACATCCTGGCTTTTTGTATGATCAGGGAAGGAAGAGAGGGATGCACTTGGCAGCTGGCAATAAGAACTGGGTCTTAGACCAAAGCAGGCAGGGACTCGGGTTAGCACAACGCCTACTGAACCCCAGTATAGAGACACCCAGAGGGAAGCAGGAACAGAGAAAAGAGGCATCCAGGAGAGCTTTTTCTCAAGCCACCCTCCCTTCCCCTGTCCTCAGAAGTGGCACATTCATGCAACATTCTCTAGGGGATGAGCACATTAATTGTCTGGGCTTCCCCAGTGTGACATTTCATCATTGGAACTGCTGCCCTGTCCTTCCCTGCTTTGATGGGCCCCTGAAAAAGCCTGTTCTTGGGAGGTGTCCAAGTGTCCAAGAAAGTGCCCTCACCTTGGAGATCCTAGTGCCAGCTTGTGCCACTCACTCCCCTTACCCTCCCCCTGCTTTTTTTTTTTTTTCAGAAAGAAGTGCTCAGGGAAACCAAGACAACACCACTGCCATTCTGAGGCACAGGGACAGTGGACCACTGCTCCCCAACAGTGATGCGGCAGGAGGTGAGTACAGAAGGACTGGCTTAAAATACTCCCAACCCTGTGTTGCACATCAAGATCCTCAGTGGGATGGGATTGGAAGATCCCATGGGGTGGGAAGAGCTGGAAATGGTCAGCACAGGTGGAGTTTGGGGTCCTGGATGCCTTTGACTTACTGCTTGCTGTGTTTTGAATAAGCAGTGAGATACTCCAGCTACTCTCATTTTGAAAGGTCCCTATATACCTGCTCCAAAAGAATCTAGTTTTCGGAAAAACTTATGGATCTCTGTGGACACTGTGGCCCTTAGCAGCGTGCCTCCTCTTACTAAGGAGGGCTGAGACCTTCTTGACCACCCCTTCCTAAGAGCTTTATGCAGACCCCTGGACATTATCACAGCCACAAAGCATAGCCCCAGAGATCCTCTTGGTGTTGCCACTCCTCTGCCCCTGCTGGGCAGGGGTGGGAGGATTTTCTCAATTCATTCTTTCTCTTACTGGCTGGGGAGTCATTTGTGTCTCTCCTTTCAGAACTGACTTAGCTTAATTTTGAGTGTGGGGTCACAAAGGAGGGATGAAGGACCAGGATTGGGCCTGCAGAATGTCCCACCACTGCTGCACTCACCCCACCCCAGGAGATCCACACACCCTACGGAGCTAAGCTCAGAGGCAGAGCCCAGCACGCATCAGTGTCAGATGAACATGGCCCACACATTTTACAAAAACCATCCCTGGTCACTGAGAAATTTTCTTTTTCTTTTCTTTTTGTTAAGAGAGAAAGAGAGAATCAATTTTATTTATTTTTTCATCTGGGTTCACTGAGTATGATCAGCAGGTGCGTTCACGGTGAGTCACTCTCAGCCAGTGGGTGAATGATAAATTTCCAGGTGTATGCCAGAGGCGTGGAGAAATGAGCGCGCAACTAGCTAGGCCTAGGGACCAAAAGCTCCCCAAACCCACGTCTTTCCCTACCCTACCCAGGTTCTGTGAGTGTGAGTTTCCCACCAGTATGGGCTTCCTCCTCATCTCTCAGGGTTGGCAGCAGATGCGACACTCGGCCTTGCGGGATTCATAGCTCCTGCGCAAAGGACCTGCTTTTCTCCACGGTTCCAGGGCCAGCTCCCCTGGGGTTGCAGGTGCAGCTCTGCTCTGAGATCATGGAGCCTGCTAAAGGGCCACTGCAAGAGCCCCCTCCCTCACCATTACCCTGGTCCCCCTGTGGGCATCACTACGGGGAAGCCTTTCAGTAGCCAAGGCCTGCTGAGACTCCTGGAGTTAGGCTGTGGGATTTCGCTACCTTGGAGATCTGGTTGCTTCCTGGTCTCTCGGTAGTTGGGTGAACACTCAAGACTTACCTCATTGATCACATCTGCTACCCTCCTCAACAGGTCGTCACCTGTTGCCAAACATGGTGGCTCTGCAGTGGCATGCCTTTCTATCTGACTTGACTCCCTGCCTCCTCCCTGTCCCCTGTGGGTTTTGCTCCTGGCAAAATAGTCTAACCAGGACACCATCAGATGTCTCTTAAGGCCTGGTGCTCACCCTTTCTCTCAGCCTTCTTTTAAAAGTGGCCTCATTGAACCTCTGCGAGGCCCAGCCACCATCTGCGGTAGCAGTAGGAAGCAGAGGGCAGGTCCTGGGCCTGCAGGCTGCACCCAGAACCTCATTTGCACTTCAGTGACTCGCTTTTCTTTCTCTCTGCCACGTATCTGGGTGTTGGATGTGTCAGTGGGGACACTCCCCAGTGCAATTAAACGGGAATATTGAGCCGGGAGAAATCAGTGTGTGTTGACTCAGATATTTAAGCAACCACCTTTCAGTATTGACTAAAAAATTGGCCTTCCAGCTGTCCCTGCTGGCAGCCTCTTCTGGCATCTCATCAGGCCCCTGTTAAAGTGTTTTTCAAATTTCAGCTTGTTTCAACTTTTCTCCCGACTGATTTTCCTGACCATTACAGTAACGGCTTCCAGGCTGACCTGCATAGAGTGCTTGGGCAAGCGGCCCAGGGCCCTCTCTGAAAGTGACCCCTCCTTAGAAACCACAGTCAGAATGTGTCCACTTGCTGGCTTCGTGGCAGGTTAAGACATCTTGGGGGGACTTCTTCACCCAACTCCTAATTGCTCCTCTGGAGAAGTTTCTTGGTGAGGGTCTTTCCTGACTGAGTTTCGGGTTTGGTGTCTGCTGCTGGGGGATTGCTGGTTCCCTCTGAATTTGACTACTCTTCCAATCGCAAAGAACTTTCCCACCGTTTTCAATCCCCCTGATAGATAATTCTTGGATGGGCTTGTGGTCACTAAATTTGCCAGGGTCCCTGCCCTTTGCTTTAGAGTCCTGACAATTCAGGAGTCTTTCCAGACGTGTCCAAGTAGCAGGGGTCCAGCTGGTTTGGAGCCAGCTGCTAAGGATGGCTGGGTCCCTCTTCTCAGCTCAGAAGCCAGTCAGCAGGCATTATGAGGCCTTCCTAAGCTTGACTGGGAAGCTATAATCACTTTTTCTACCTGGGACTACCTGGCAGAGTTGTTTCTAAACTTGGGCTGTTAACTTACGAAGCTTCTATAGAAGGAGGATCCTGGAAGGTGCTAATGTACTCCTCACAAATAAGTGGGTTACTAATAGAGGGACATAAGATTCTTTTTTTTTTTTTTTTAAGAGAGAAGGACAGTGAGGGAGAGAGAGAGAAAGAGAGAGAGAGAGGGAGGGAGAGAGAATCAACTTTTATTTAGTTTTTCATGTAGCTTTCATTGCTCTGACACTTAGTTGTGTACATGGGTGCTGGGGTATTCGCGCATGCCGGGCAAGTGCAGTAACCGCTGAGCCACTGCTCCGGTCCCGGGACATAAAATTTTTTGATGTTAGGACTAACCTTTAAAGTCACTTGATATTATATCCCTGGGTAACACAGACTGGCATATCAGATCAGAGCTGGCCCTCAAAGGAGGTATGGGGACAGCAGAAACTGTGGAACAACTGTGGGCAGTACACAGATGTCTGGGTGGCACCCCGGGGATGATCAGGAGGTCCATAGTGGGGCCTATGACTCTTTCTTTTTTTAATTTATTTATTTTTAATTTTTTTAAAAGAGAGAGAGAGAGAGAGAGAGAGAGAAAGTGAGAATCCATTTTATTTATTTATTAATCTGGTTTATCTTTTTCCAATGCTTAGTTGTGTAGGTGGTGCTGGGATTTGAACCTGGGTCCTTGCTCACATCAAGCAAGTGCTCTAATCTCTGAGCCACCACTCCAGTCCCTGTGACTAGTTTGTTAAGCAGCTTTGCAGGGGATTCTGACTGCTCAATAGGTTTGGGAACCATCATCCTGATGAAAAGAGTGTTAGATTGAAATCAGAATTTCTAGGGCTTGGTCCAGGTCTGCAGCAAATCCTTTTAATAAATTTTTTTCTCATCCTAGAGGTGTGGGGGAGAGAGAAGTCCTGTTTATAGGGTTGCTTGAGGAACATATGAGATAGAACATGTTCCCTGAAACTCGGAGTGCTGAAGACATTCAGACAGGCCAACTCCTTGGTCACTTGGGGACCCTAATGCTGAGGTTCATGCAGAGAAGCTGTAAGAGGTATTGCAGGGGCTATTAAAAAGACTTTCCGTATGTGTGCGCACACTAGGTGCTTTAGAGGAGGACAGAAGATCCACATGTAGACATCAGAATCCCGGCTTCTCACAAGGTCTCAAGGACCCACAGTGAGCAGGAGAAATGCTGGATGCAGCAAGGACTTGGAAAAGCTCTGAAAGGAGGTGTAGGTACGGCAGAAGTGGGCAAGGCAAGAGTTCGCTCTAATTGCTGATGTGGATGCTTCTGGAAGTCGGAGACATTGCCTCCACAGCGTGGCCTGTTTTGTACAGGGATGTAAATAGGAGGGAGCTGGAGATGGGACACCATCACATCTTTGGTATCACTAGCATAGGATTTTCTCTCTGGTGATGCTGCCCTCCAAAAAAAATTGCATCTCTAAAATCGGTGGCTTCTTTCTCCGTTGGCACTTCTGATGTGGCTGACCTACCCTTCCGCCAGAGAGGGTGAATGCTCTGGACGGCTGAGACAGAAACAGGTGGGAAGGTAGAAAGTGGAGCCCATGCAGAGCAAGTTCCAGCCAGGACAGGGCAGAGGTCCAGGAGTCCAGCCAGCAATAGGCCCTGTCCAGCCACGTCCCAGGATGTGGGGAAGCTGCAGTCCTGGGGGATGACAAATATCAGAAGAGTATGACTTCAGGCTCAGCCCAAACCTCCACCCCAATCTTGGAGAACCGGGGTTGAAACGGAGGTGTGATCTTCCATATCTTTTTTTTTTTTTTAATAAAAAGAGAGAAGAGAGAGAGAGAGAAACACTTTTTATTTAGTTTTTCATATGACTTTCATTCCTTGGACATTTAGTTGTGTATGTGTTGCTGGGGTTTGAACCTGTGTACTCACGCATGCCGGGCAAGTGCTGTAACCACCGAGCTACTGCTCCAGCCCCTGATCTTCCATATCTTATCTTCTACCTAGAAGGTTAGAGATAGATGCAGGAATGGAAATGCAGGGGGTATTTTACCCACAAATGTTAGAATTCCTCCTTGTAAACCCATATCATTTCCTGAATGACTCAGCGTCCTCGTAGTAACCAAGCAATGGTACAAATCCCACCTCTATTCTCCAAGTCGCCAGCATTTCCCATTATTCCACGTTGCTCATTGTGGACACTACTGTACCCAACCCCACACACTCTCCCAAGTTCCTAACTGATGGCATGGCGCAAATGCTGGAGGAGGAGATATCTTCTGCAACCTTTATATTCATTTAATCTGTTTTAATTGTTTTTAAGAGAGAGAGAGAAAAGGGGAGAGAGAGAGAGAGAAAGAAAGAGAGGATCTACTTTATTTAGTTTTTCATCTGGCCTTTGTTTCTCCAAACTGACTTGTGTATGTGGTGCTGGGGTTTGAACCCAGGTCCTCATGCATGCCAGGCAAGAGCTCCAACCACTAAGCCACCACTCCGGCCCCTTGTTTTTAATTTAATACAGCACAAGATGGATTTTTGTGCTGCTTTTCATACTGGGCTGTGTGGTTTGCTTATTCATTTATAGGAGAGAAGGAATATTTACCTACTAAGAAAAACCAGGAAATACACATAAACCAAAAAAAGAAAACAAAGCACCTTGTAATTCCATTACCCAAAGAATATTGTTAAAATATGGGTGCATATCTTCCCAGACTTGTACAAGGGGATGTGTGTGTATATTCTTTGTTATCAAACCCAGACAGCCATACATACTGTTTTGTAACTTGGCAGGTCATGAATTTCTTTTCTTCGAATATTTAAACATTTATATATTGGTTTGGGAAATAGAACCCAGCCATGCTCAATCACTGATCCACATCCCTAGTTGTTTTGTTTTGTTTTGTTTTTAAGACAGGGTCTCACATATTTACTCAGGACCTCACTAAGTTGCTGAGGCTGGCTTTGAACCTGTGATCCTCCTGCCTCAGCCTCCAAAGCCACTGGGATTACAGGCATGCACCACAATGCCCAGCTTTTAAACACATTTTAAAACAGAAGAGGGAAGTTTATAAAGACAGAATGTACTGGACGTGGTACCTTGTTTCCCGTGTGACTTCTGCTATTACATACCCAGACCCACATTTATATGATTCCAATGGAAAGCCCAATTATCTTGTACATCCGCACATTTACAACACATCTGTGACGACTGATATTTGGTAAGTCCTGAAGTTTCCTCCGAAAGTTTCGAGAAAGAGTAAAATTTTTAGGTGTCTAGATGTTAATAATCTATAGAAGATGTACCTTGAAATTCTCAATCAGAAAATGTAATTAACCAGAATACTACATTTTCCCAATCATGCATAACGATGACCATTAGGCACAGCAAAATTATGGCACCAATAGGTTGTCCTTGGGGGTTGTGAGCAATAGTCTTGTGGGTATGAAGGCTCATGGTAAAGAGTTCATCGCAATTAATTAGGGAAATTCTTCTGCCATCTGGGTTGTGGAACTGGATTGAGGTAAAAGTGTCGAACCCATTGTTGGAAATTCCCAGAAAGTCTTGTGATTCTGGGCTGAGTAAGCCTGTTCGAATTGTCAGGTGGCATCTACGCAAATGGATGGAGTCACATTTGGCTTGTCCAGCTAGCAGCATGCTGTCTCAGTTCAGTTTCCCGACACAATCCTAGCTGAGGTTCATGCAGCTAGGATTGTCTTTGTTTTGTTGACCAGGAGATTTTTTTCTCAGGGAGAGAAAAGAGAAGGAAGAAAATGAGTTTAAGGGAAATGAGAGCAGAAATGGATGAGCTGCAAGACCAAGGTTAAGAAAAAAGCAAAGTCTAAAAATTTTCCAAAGGAGAAATCAGAAAAAAAAAAACAAAAACAAACGTGAAAAGTTATTGAATAAAGAAGGCAAAAGAGTTCTATGAAATGCTATTTCCTATCGTGGAGTGTACTGATACAATTCTTTGTGAGACTTTAAGCCAGAAAATGCAGTCATCTGGTAACAGAAGACTCAGGGTGGGGTCTGGAAGGAGGAGAGTATCCTGAGCAGAGCCTGACTACTGAGAGGTCAAAGGTCTCTCTCATTTTAGCAACTCCAACCTCCTTTAGTTTCATTTTTGTAAATTAGAGTAATGCTGGCTTTTGGTACAACTACAAAAGCACCAAGCAAATTTCAGGATCATGATGTTGAACTGTGAAGACTTTTCCTGCAGATTCTTATAACGTGTCTGAGTTGAGTGGATGACAGATGTGTTCTGTAGTGTTCTTTTATATCTGAAGAAACTGAGATACAGAGGGATGTTAGATGGGGAGAGTTCAGTTGCCCTTTTAGACTCTTGTGCGGTGACAGATGCATAGGCCCATGGCCAAATGCTCTCAATAAAAAAAATAATTATACTTCCCTCTGTAATCAACGCCATTTTCCTTTATTTGCTCAGATACCAAAACAAACGTGAACTCAAACCTTTCAAAAACACTATCCTTTATCACTTAACTGCATGTTTCCAGCTTTGAAAGATTTAATGCCTTTTAAAATTATAATAATGCCTTATATTTCAAAGAAATTCAAAACTGTAATAAACTCTATAATTCAAAATGAAAGGGATAAAGAGTGTTAGGAGTAATAAAATTAGTAGAGAATTAGCAAGAAAGCACAAACAAAACCTCACATCCAATTTCCAAAGAGCATAAAATGTTACCGTACAACCTTCATGTTCCTGTGAGTGTGTGCGTACGCAGAGACACGCACGGAGAGTATGGGATGGCTACTGAATGGACCCTATACAGGACTAACGGCATCTGTGTTTAGCCAACTTCAGTTTATCCATACCCTATAAAAATGCCACATTGGAGGATTTTATGGCTCTCGATTCCTTGTCAGCTGAGCTCCACTGTATGCATGAGCTAACTATGCCACATGACTCATCTAGCAGAGTTGCCCCAGGGACATGATTCTAGGCGTCTCAGGAACTCCCCTCCCTGCTACTTGGCTCCAGGGCCCTTTCCCCTGTTTCCACCTCTTCCTGAGGTGAGTCTGGAGACTGGTCCAGTGGTCTCTGCGCATGTCATTACTTACATTCGCCAGTGACCTACCAGTCATGAGCAGCTGGAGCACCTCTCAGTCTAATTGTTTGTGCTGAACACTACCCATTACTCTTAGGATCTTAAAGCAAAAATGATCATGGACCCAAGTTCAGAAAGAAGAACTTCAGTAGCCCATCCTGGTGAAAGAAGCCCATTCATTCATTTGGGCAGGGATTGCTGAAGAGAGACCTCCCTCCTGACTGAGTGCTTTGTGGAACACTAGATTATGTGAACCTCAGATCCCCCACAGGAGCCTGTCTGGACTTGAGTAGCTCTGGAATAATGATTAGTGTAAAAAGAAAATGGGGACGATATATGACTTTAAGATCTCAGACGCTGGCCTTTCCAGATAAAACCGCAGGGTGAGCAGGAGGGGACAGAGACGGTGTCCTTCGGCCAGCCTCTTGTTTTCATCCCCCTCTGATCTCTCTCTCTCCTGCCTTGGCTCACAGCCCCCAAGAAGGTGCTTCCTCCTTGGGCTCCCTGGCATACTTAGAAGGCTAATTGGAATTTGGAATTGGTACTCTGTGTGGGACATTGTTAATTACTTGATATAAATCATCTATTTTAATTATTGGTTCCCCATTGACGATGAGGAAAAATGAGGCCCAGAGAGATTAAATAACTTGTTCTTTGTCACAGGATGGTAAGTGGCTGGCCACCATCATGTGGCACTGGGTCTGAATCTGAGCCTGTGGGATATTGTGGCTCATAACTTATAACGAAGACTTGGTGCTGTCTTGTGAGTTATGCAGAAGTAAAGGTTTGAGGTGTGACAACAGACGGCATCATGACAGAGGAATGACAGAGTCTCTAAGAAGATATTGTCCTATCTGAGATCATCCTGGGGCGGGAAGGGCAGCTTAGATAAAGGGTCCCCATTGTGCTGGGGGCTCTCAGATGGAGCCCCTGACTGGGAGGCCATTGTGTAATTCGACTTGCTTGTCCCTTTGTCCTGTTGTAGCTTCCGATGTAGCTACACCTGCCAGGAGTCTGGGGACAAGGCAGAACTCTGTGGATGCAGCTGACCGACAGTCATCTTCAGATGGGACCATGACGCGTGCTTTTCGTGGTGACTTGGTGCCATCTGGTTTCTGTGTCTTGTTGTAACAGAGAAGAAATGAGCCCCTTGGATCAATTTCCCCTCTATTTAATTGTATGGTGGCAAAGAAAAGTAACTCTGTGTCCCAGTTCAAATTTCTCAAGTCGTATCTTCCTCATTGTCCCTTTGAGAATAGAAACCTAGAAATGCCAAAACAATCCTGACAAGCTTGTAAAATGTGCTTAGACATTCTCAGTTGAAAGTTGGCCCTCAACTTGGAGAGCAGGCCCTGCTTATCTCATGGCTGGCGAGCTCGGCTGTGGGACAGAAGTGAGTGGCTTCAGTTCCTCCCCCAGGGCTCCCCTGAATCTCAGCCCCAGCAGGAGCCCTAGGGGCTGACTTCAGAGGACACCCTGACCTCGGAGGCTCAATGCCTTGCTTGAAGTGGTGATTGAAGGCAGAGGAAAAGAGGGGTCGGGGAGAAGAGGGCGTTGAACGAAAGGGACCCAGATCCTACTGTTTATAAATCACTCTGTGACAGCCGATTTGGGAGAGGCGCTCAGCCAGGGGTTGTGAAAGGAAATCGTTTTCATTCCCAGCCCTGGGAAATACGCGAAGGAGAACAAAAGCTGCATTCCCCTGAGATTTTGTGAAAGAAAAATGAAGGAGAAAATGTGAAAATCACGGAAAGGGCAGAGTTGGGCAAGTGGAGTGCGGTCTGACCCCAGGCCCTCGGCCAGCCCCTGCTCTGCTGCTCTGGGGCTCCTAGCCCTGCAGAGCTGTCTCTTGAAGGACAACGTGGGCCGTGTCCTCAGAGCCTCCTCTCTGGCTCCAGGGCTGGGGAGACAGAGCTGTATGTGGGCTACTTGTCTGCATTTGTGATGATGAGAAAAACACTTTTTGGACCTAGACAATAAAGAAAATCTTAAAGGCACACATGAGTTGCTTGTGACTCATCCTTGCTAGCCCCAAGAGGCATTGATTTTCCTTCAGTGTCTCCCAGGAGTGCACGGGCAGGACCTGACTCTCTCCCCAGCCAATCTCAGAGGCAGGAGGGGAAGGCAAGGTGACAAGGGTTGAGATCCTTGCTCTGAACTTTTTATATGGCAACCAGGTCTTGTGTCTAAAAAAGGACAGAGGTGGCCCATAGTCCCACAGGGCAGGGCAAGTTAGGGTTAGAGTGGACGCGAGGGCAGAGATCTGCTCTTGTCCCAACTCCACCACTTCATGTCTTGTGTTTCACTTTTGCCAGGGATAAAATGGGGTTAGTGACAGCTGCCTTGCCTACCTCACAGGTGTTCTGTGAGGATTCTGTGAAATATAGGAGCACATAGATGACAGCAACACCCATGCTAGTAGTAGCTAGTAACACTTACTGAGCATCAACTGTGTACATCCCTGCATGCATGGATGGCACATGACTGGCTTCTGGCAACAGCCCTGTAAGACAACTCATCTGGTCCCAACTAGACGGAGAAGGAAATGGAAACTCAAGAAGATGCAGCAGCTTGAGATGACAAGCAGGGAGTCTCAGGCTCAGAGCTATCACACCATCAAGAGAGGTCAGACAGTCTGAAGGTGTAGACCCAGGAGCAGATAGAGCTGTGTTTGAATCCTGGCTACACTACTTCCCAACTATGTGACTTTGGCAAAGTTGCTTAACATCTCTGTGTCTCAGCATCCCTTTTGCAACATGGGGCTAATCAGAAGACCTGCCCCCTAGGACTGTCACAAGGATGACATGAACTATACACAAAGTGCCGAGAGGAGTTACCGACACATAATAAGCTCTCTCCAAATGCCAGCATTTTTAATTTTTTAAGCACGCACTTATGTCACGATAGATCTTCTTAAGTGAGGGAAAGGAAAGGGAGAGCTCAAAATTCTTACTTTCTGTATGTGTTTTCCTTCAAAACCCCTAGCTCGTTTATAAGTGAGAATCCTATCTGGAACAAGGAATGCTGTTAGGTTGGAGCCTTGCTGGGCAGAGTAAGAACAAATCAATTTTTTGGTGGGTGATGATTTTTTAATTTATTTCTGGAAAGGAAGAAAGGCAGAGCCGGTGGTCTCAGCTCTCGGCCAGAAGCTTGCCTTGCTTCCTGGGCTGCAGGAGAACACACCAGTGTGCTGCTCAGTTGTACCTAGAAGTGCCAGGATTGTTGAAGCAGGTGCCCAACCCTGGCTGAGCATGGAGCTGATTTGCTCAATGCTTATAATTTAAATAGTTATTTTTCAGCTGTAAATGAATGACTAGATCTCCCTGCATTTAGTATCATCCCGGAACCCGCTATTTATTCTTTTCAATAAACCCTGTGGGAAACAAACTTCAGGTACTCTGGAAATCTATCCCAGGGCTCCCAGGTCCTGGGTACTCCCGGTGCCTTCTCCTTTCTTGGATCTACATTGCAGGATGGAGGCCTCAGGAGCCCTCTGTGTCCATGTGAGGCACACAAACACCGTTCAGAGGGCATGCGAGCTTATGGGACGCTCGCCCCTCTGTGCACATCTGCAAATGCTGTGCTCTAACACCAGCATCTGGTGGGCTTCCTGACACCCTCCAGCTGAAAGTCTGGCTGTCACTCCAGATGGCGCGAGTGCTTCGTCTGGGTGGGTGGGCGGTGTGAGTCCAGGTTGAGCCCCTCCCAGCCTCGGAACATGCAAGCAAGAGTAGCCCTCCCACACCTACAACCTGGTGTACTCGATTTTGTCCTGGGACCCTTCTCAGCCTGGCTCCCTCCAACTCCATCAACCCCAGGGCATCTGTCTGGGGACATGGCATATACAGATCCAAGCAGGTGGCTGATTTGCAGGTCAAGGACTGACAACCAACTGGCCTCCAGCCTGTGGAAGGAGGTGGACACTCTCACTGGGAAAAATGTGAAGACACTGTCCACTGTCCCTCGCTGGTGGGGCACAGAGCTTAACCCCAGGACTTCTCAGCCAGTCCCTGGTCCCCTCGCAATCTCTTGCACACCAAGCTCCTAGGGCAGCTTTGGGTCATGGGGGGAAAGTCCATGCCTGCCTCTCCCTCTCCGCATGGCTCTTTCCTTTGTGGGCACCAGAAGCAGCTCTTGGAGGCTCAGGCCGGGCGTCTCACCTCTTCTTCAGGCTACTACTTACTCATTCTCTTCCTCACCCGGCCTCCCTGCCCCTTCTTCTTCCCCCTTTCTCTCTTTTCCTTCAGCTTAGTTGTGTGTAGAGAAAGAAGGCGAATGGCTGCCTGGCTGAGGAATGAGATCATTCCTCTCCTCTCTGAGCAGGCTCCCTGTCCACGAGCCGACGGGAACGGGAAGAAAGCGGGGACCCCTCGCTCTCCGCAGGGAGCCATCTGGCTCTACCAGACTCACGCTGATGCTAATCTGTGGGGTTTTTGAAATTCTTTTTGTTGTTGTTGTTGTTTGTTTCTGAGGAGCCCTTGATCTGCAGCTGTGATTCAGACCTGGTCCAGCATTCATTTTGCCTACACTGTCTGCTCCCGCATGTCCCCTGCCCGCCCCCTTTCCTCTTGTAGGTGTCAGGAAGCCATTGTTACCATTGGTGGGTCTATGTGGCTTCAATGTCAGGGCTGTACTTTCAAATGGAAATCAGGCAATTATGTGCCACATGGAGAAATCTGACAGATGCAGAGGTTTTACACCACTGGCCGTGCCTCGGGGACAAAGGCGCCCAGTGCTCCCAAGGGACCATGAAATAAATAGAATATGTTTCAAGAACAGGAGAAAAAAAATTCAGGAATAATTAACTGTGTGATGAGAGTTCATAGATCCTGTGGCTATTTAACTTCAAAATGTGATAATGATATGTCAACCAACCACTTAGATCATCCTTGTAAAACTGGCATGAGAAAACTGATTGCAATGTGCATCGAAACAGAAG
Organism: Aplodontia rufa; assembly: GCA_004027875.1. NCBI lineage: Eukaryota > Metazoa > Chordata > Mammalia > Rodentia > Aplodontiidae > Aplodontia > Aplodontia rufa. The sequence goes on along the minus strand of PVKS010004494.1, from coordinate 1,701 downwards.
CAGCTCTGTGCATCTGCTTTCTGGGTTCCGAACGCAAAGTGTCCGAGGATCTTGCTTTGTTTGCCTTGCATAGGAGGCCCCCGAGGTGCGAGGACAGAGGGATGCTAGCAGCCAGGTGCTTACTTGGTGCAGTACCTCAGGTCCACATTCAGTGCTCTTATCAGCAGTCTGCACAGATATCAGTGATGTCTGATACCAGTGGTGACAATATCATCATGGCGACTTATTGTTGGTGCTGGGATGGAACCCAGGCTCTTGCTAGACAGGCTCTCTAACACTGAGCCACACCCCATTCTCTCACTGTGACTATTGATTGCCACTCCTTAGGTGTCAAGCACCCAGCTGACTGGCCTCCTGCAGTCCTGTGAGTGTGGAGTAGGTAGTCAACATCCATGTTCCACAGGGGGAAACTGAGGCACAGAGTTAAATGGAAAAACTGGCCGTGATTAACTCTGACCTTCGCTCTTGGCCACTGGCTGGAGCCCCCTCTAATGTTCCAAGAGAGACTAGGAAGAAAAACACCTACTCACTCACACACCCTTACAAAGCACTTCATGTCAGACACGTATCATTGCAGTGAACTAAACAGGAGAGACCTAAATGAAAGTTAATTTTTCCCCTAAAACACCCAATTGTTTAAACAATTGGTTAGTCTGGAGCCTGAAACATGAAGTAAGATTTGTCACTTAATGTGCCTAAAACTGAGTTTACCAAAAACCAAAGTGTCCCCACTCTTGGTCATTGCTCCCCTGTGTCATGCAAGAAATACTCAGGGACCCAGCTTTTTCTGTTTGGATTTCAGCAGCCACTGGCTTCCTCCATTGAGCCTCTGCCTTGGGCATCACCAAAACTGAGACCAGTTAGAACTGAGAAAAAAAGAGAGGGCATTGTATCTCTCAGAGGAAGTATTTTTGAATTTGAGCATATAATAAAATAAATAAAATAGGTTTACATAGGAATCTGCAATCTTTCTCAGATCAAGAAGTGCAATTTTGAAAGTCCATGAGGCTCCATTGCAGTGTGAATTCATTATTCACACAAAATTGGAGGTATCCGGAGCAAAACATCTACTTATTTACCCCCACGATAACTTATTTTAATCTTATCCAGAGCAGAGAAACATTTGAGGAGATTCAAAACCTTTCATAACATCAGCAAATTTTAAGATACTAGTATCCTGTTAATGTTCAGAAAATGATAACCCAAAATACGTGTGTTGATATGCTGAGTATTTTAAATTAAAGGCACATGCTAAATCTTTACACTGAAGTGACCTTATCTTCTTAAAGAATACACTCATCAAAGAGGAATGCAATTAACTTCCATCATCTTACTGAAATTTAACTAACCAAGGAATATTAAAATCATACCATAGAAAAAGATACAAAATCAAATACCACCCCTAGAGCACAGAGGAAATTTGTCCCATACCATCACACCATTGTGTTATTCAGGCACATGGTCTCCCCTAAAAATTCTTTACCCATCCTTCTATAGTTGCCTAGAGTGACCCAATTCCCTCTGCCTTACGAAGAGGGTATTTAGCTTCAACTGTCTCTGAGTTTCATATTTTTAATATGAAAATATTAAATGTGTATGGTTAATAAATGTGTATGTTTTTTCTCCTGTTAATCTGTCAACTCTCAGGGTTGGAACGGTGCCTCAGTGGTTATGGCACTTTCCTGGCATGTGCAAGGACGC
>PVKS010004493.1:0-92712 GCA_004027875.1 Aplodontia rufa | reverse complement strand
AATCTATATACATTATATATTTTTTTGTTAAAATTTGTATGATTGTTCAACAAATAAATTTCTCAATTAAAAAAAAAAAACTAGGGATGAACCCACCATATGATCCAGCTATTCCTCTGTTGGGTATTTTTCCAGGGGATTTAGAATCAGCACATTACAGTGACACAGCAAAATCTATGCTCATAACAGCTCAATTTACAACAGCAAAATTATGGAAACAACCCAGATGCCCCTCACTAGATGAATGGATCCAAAAACTGTGGTACATATATACCATGGAGTTTTACTCAGAAATAATGATATTGCAGCCTTTGAAGGTAAATGGATGGCTATGGAAGAAATCATGCTCAGTGAAGTCAGCATAACCCAGAGAACCAAGGGTCGAATGTCTTCACTCATCTGTGGAGGCTGGAGCTAAACCCTTGCAAAAGGCGGTCAACTCTCATGTATTAAACCCTGAAAAGGTGTAGTGTCATACAACCTAAGGCATTTGTAGAGATGTACTGGGAAGGAGAGGGGAGGGGGGAGGGCAAGAGTGGGTAATTAGGGGGGGCTGGGGGCTCTAGGGCGTAAATCTAACTAATTTTCAGAATATAATTATATTGTTTCATTGGAAAAATAAAAAAAAAGAGAGAAGGACAGTGAAAGAGAAAGAGAAAAAAATGTATGCTCGTCTCTTGTTAATCTACCTTTGTTAGAAGACTGTTGGGATAGGAATTTGGGAATACAGGGAGAGATACTGAGTCTCAAAGGAAACACTCATGAACCACTGAAATGCAGAAAGCACCCACAAATAGTTACAACCCCTGAGCAACCCAGTTCATGCCCTTATCTGTAAAAGTAACATGTGGGTAATGTGCAAGCTCAGGAAAAACTGGTATGAGATATTTAACTCTACCCAGGCTCTATCTCTAGGCCAGCCGCTGGCAACATTCCACTAAAAACATTAACACCCCACACCAACAGGTTGCTGTCTCTCCCTCTGAAGATAGCTCGAATTCTGTCTTGATGTATATTCCTTGCTTTATCCTGCAAAGGTCTTCTCTCTCTCTCTTTCTCTCTCTGGAGATTGCCCCGCATCTCCTTGAATACTTTCCTAAATAAGCCTCTGTCAACGCCTTTGACTGGAATATGCTGAAATGCTTTTATTTTCATACACCAAGAACCCCAATGGTCCTGAGTCAAATTTCTTCCTCTCTCTGGGAACTCCTGGGACGCCTCTTTGGAGCCATCCCTTCTCCTGTGACAATGTTAGCCATGAACCTTGCAACAGATGATGAAAAGATACTGTTTTTTCTCCTTAGGAAAAAAAAAATCACATAATTTCCACAAATCTTGGTGAAAATCATACCTAACAACAAAGAACTCTTTTTTTTTTTTTTTATAAAGAGAGAGGAACAGTGAGAGAGACAGAGAAAGAGAGAAACAACTTTATTTAGTTTTTCACATGGCTTTAGTTGCTCCAACACTCAGTTGTGTACGTGGTGCTGGGGTTTGAACCCGGGTCCTCCTGCTTGCCTGGCAAGCGCCGAAACCGCTTAGCCACCGCTCCAGCCCCAACAAAGAACTCTTAAAGATCAAGTGACAAAAAAGAGAGGAAAATGAACTACATAAATAAAAGATTTATTGTCATTTTTCACTTAGAAGACCAATTTTAACTACTCATCAAGACCATAGTACATCTTTTTTATACATCTGACACTGAACTCTGAACCTAGAATTTTAGCAATAACAAGCAGCCCACCAAATCTGTAAAGATTTGATCCTCATTTGCATCCCTGACCAGTCAATACAGAAGTGAAGTAGCTGTAGTCAAAATTTCCCCTCACTGTCCCCTAATTTAGGCATTTTCATAATCACTTTAATGCAGAAATTCTACCCTCCTCTCCTCCCTCATTCTACAGTGTAGGTATTTAAATGCCAAACAAAGATAATCTTAAGAATTAGAGCAGAGTAGAGAAAAGGGGTGTTGGCAGGGGAGACATTCCTATAGGTCATTTCGGGAAATCACTGTAAGATTGGAAATGACAAATAATTCAAGAATCCACTTGTCTTTTCTCCAATTTTATCTTCCAAAAGAAATGAGGACAAGTACTCTTCATCAATTCAAATTAAGACTGAATAATATAATTTTCATTGCTTATAATGAGACAAAATAAGTGGGAAATTCTGATGTACTTCTATGATGGGCAGCAGTGGAGAGACCCAGCCTCTATACCTGGGTATGGCACACACTCCTCACACTGGAACCAGCTTCTGCCCAACCTTATCTCTATTTCTTTTATTTTCTTTCAAAAATTTCAAAATTTGGGGCTGAAGTGGTGGCTCCACGGATACAATGCTTGCCTGGCATGTGCAAGGATGTGGATTCGAACCCCAATACCATGTACACATCAAAGTGTCAGAGCAACAAAAGCCACATGAAAAATTGAATAAAGTTGATTCTTTCTTTCTCTCACTCACTGTCCCTCTCTCTTTAAAAAAAAATTCAAAATTTGGCTTTAATTTATTAAACTGCATAACAGAATTCATATCATCACAAAGAGCTTTCCAGTTAAATGCTTTATACAGGAACATCTAGGTTCATTTTTGCCTGGAGGCATAATCTATCAAAAATTTCATCTTGATGGCAAGGGCAACTGACTCCAAAGCTAAAAAAACTAGAGAGAGAGAGCAACAGAAGAAGCCCCTCATGGCTAGAGACTTATGGCTAACATTAATTATGGAGGGTCATGCCAGGGAAAGACCTGACTTCCTGCTATAAATAAGCAGAGCACTGACATTTGACAGATTGCTTTGCACAAATAAGTAGATACTATTTGAGGCACACTAGATAGACCTCTCTTTGAAAGATATTTACAGTAGTAACCTCTGGGCAGTTTTTGTTTACTACTTAATCTATATGTCCTAATTTTTCAAGAAATAAAATTCTAAAACATAAAGATTAAAGCTGATTTTTAAAAAATTTAAAAAAAATTCATCCTGAAACTTTTATTAAAAATAAATCAACAATCATAGTAAACATTATACTATCACCTCAATGATATGATTTCTGAAAAAGCATCTGGAATGAAGGTAACAAAGTCCAGGTTCCATTAAAAATCAGTGAATACAAAATGTCTCTACTGCACCATCCTGGGTCATGGTGGCCTGGAGTTGCAATTATTTTAGATTAATATATTTTGAATCTCTGCATCCTACAGCTAGAATTTTAAGCTACATTGCACACTTGCCACATTAAAAAATGTATTTTTTAAAATGACAAATACTGATACAAAAATGGTGATTGTGATCCTTTGAATTATATATATTCACCTACCTAAGCAGAATAACTTTAATACTGCTTAATTAAAACAGCTGCAGTCTTTAGTTTCTGAGAATATGGTAAACAAAATATCCTAAAAATATCTCTTATAAATGCTGGCTAAATGTGACACATGCTGTGTATGTGTACATACGTGCATGCACTTGCGCCAGTAATAGGGATTAAACCCTGGTGCCTTCCACCACTGAACCACATCCCTTTTTTAATTTTCAGAGAGTCTCCTTAATATACCCAGACTGGCCTCAAATTTGCAATCCTCCTGAGTCACTGGAATTACAGGCATGTGCCACTGTGCCCAGCAACACATGCTTTTAAATAAATAGCCAAAGCATACAGAAAAGCAAAAGGTTGCCTAAGAATAAAGAGGGATTTTACTGATCTCACAGGACAGAAGACAGAGATGAAGCCCATGCAAGGCAAAGATGGAATGGAATCACCTGCATAAAGCAGCAACCGTCAACGAGCTTTCTCTTCATCAAAAAGGTAGATAAGTCAAAGAGCTACTTATGGTAAGAGAAGGCAACAAAAATATCAGGTGATCTCTTAGTTCAAAAGAAGGAAGATAAAAGCTAACACGAATAAGTAGAAACAGCAGAATTTAGACCTTTGAGAATAAAGGACAATATATTATTTTAAATGAACAGATTTTAAAAGAACTAAAGAGAATTTGTAGAAATGAAATAAAACCACAAAATCAGTGGCTGCTCTAATCTCAAAGAAAAATGCTAAAATGCCCACACTGATGTTGGAGTTTATACAAAAAAAGATTCTGATGTTAATCTGTGTACTGACTTTTACCAAAGAACATTCAGAGTAATTAATTTAACAAAATTTTACCAAAAAGTATTCAGAGTAATTAACAAAATATTGCTTTAAGGAATACAACTGTGTGATCTGAAACTTGATAATTTGACTATAAAAGCTGTTTCATTCACTCATTCAATCATTTAAGAAGCATTTATTGAGTACCCACTAGGTGTGAGGCAGATATAAATAAAATTAAGTACCAGACCAAGGTGATATGATACTTGGTTGTAAAATGCAAATTCATTTTTTTCATTAGCTTTATAGTTATACATAGTAGTTGGTTCATTCTGACAAATTTATACATGTATGGAAATCAATTTTGGTTCATGATTCATGCCCCACCTCACCCCTCACTTTCTGTTCCAGTCCTTCCTTTCCCCTCGCATTCTCATTCATCTACTCTACTAGACTTACTTTTGCTCATCTATTAATTTGTATTTGATTGGTTCTTTATGTTATCTTATTCTTCCCTCCCCCTTTATTTTACTCTGGCTTCCACATATGAGAGAAAATATTTGACCTTTGAGTTTCTGAGTTTGGCTAATTTCACTTCATGTGATATTCTTTATTTCCACCCTTTTACCAGCAAATGCCATAATTTCATTCTTTTTTTATGGCTCAGTAGAGCTCCATTTTATGTATGCGTATGTGTGTGTGTGTGTGTGTGTGTGTGTGTATCACAATTTCTTGATCCATTCATCTATTCATGGGCATTGGGGCTAATTCCATAATTTAGCTATTGTGAATTGTGCTGCTATAAACATTGATGTGGCTGTGTCACTGTAGTGTGCCAATTTTAGCTCTTTTAGGAAGATACCAAGGAGTGTGATAGCTGGGTTATATTGTGGTTGCATTCCTAGTTTCTCCATGCTGCTTTCCAGAGTGGTGTACTAATCTGCAGTCCTACCAACAATGTACAAGTATATCTTTCTCCCCCCAACCTTGCCAGCATTTATTGTTGATCATATTCGTGATCTCTGCCATTCTGACTGGAGTAAGATGAAATCTTAGTGTAGTTTTGATTTGCATTTTCCTGATTGCTAGAGATGTTGAGTATTTTTTCATATCTTTTTTTTAACTTTCTGGTTGGTCTTTTTATTTTTATTATTTTTTCATATCTTTAATGGCCATTTTTGTTTTTTCTTTAGAGCAGTTTCTGTTTAGTCCTTTTCCCCATTTACGGAATGGTTTAAATATTAGATGTCCCCCAAAAACTCATGTGTGAGGCAATGCAAGAAGGTTTAAAGATGAAATGATTTGGTTATGAGAGACTTAACCCAATCACTGAATTGATTCCCTGATAGGGATTAATTGAGTGGTAACTGAAGACAGGCAAAGTGTGGCTGGAGGTGGGGGAGGCGTGTCTTTGAGGTACACATTTTGTCCTTGTTGAATAGAGGGGGCTCTCTCTCTCTCTCTGCTTCATAGTGTGATGCCTTAAGCTGCTTCCCTCTATCATACTCTTCCACCATGATGTTCTGCCTCACTAACTCCTGAGGAATGGAGCCAGCTGTCTATGGACTGAGACCTCTGAAACTGTGAGGCCCCAAATAAACTTTTCCTCCTCTGAAATTGTTCTTGTCAGTTTTGGTCACAGTAGTGAAAAAGCTCATTAAAAAAGAAATTAGTACTAGGAGTGGGGCTGTTGCTGTGACTAACCTGACTATGTGGTTCAGAGGCTTTTTGAAATCTGTAGGAAGAATTTCAGAAAATTTAGCAATGCAAGCTTTAATTCTTGTAAACAGAGGTTAATGCATGATTCTGGCAGGAGCTCAGGAAACCAGAATCCTGACAGGACTGTGCACAGTGAAAACAGGGTTCACGAAGTTTCAGAGGAAGAATACTCTATTGGTAACTGGACTAGAGGCCATTCATGATACATTCTGGATAAGAAGTTGTATGTATTTTGCCTGTGTCCTGAGACTTTCTCTGAGTCAGATGTTAAAAGTGATGCGTTTCTTAATTGTCAGAAGAAATTTCTAGGCAGCCTAGTACTCTGGTGGTGCCATGAGTATTGCTGGCAGCTTTTAGCCAAGTTTACTGTGATATTCAGGAACAGAAAGTAGAGCAGAAAGATCTGAAAAACTTGCACTTGAAAGGTGGGAGTAAAAACTGGGGCCAAGGAAGCTGCAGTTGTTAAAAGACATTACCACCACAAAAAAAAAAAAAAAATGCTAAAAACTTTGCCCACAGACAATAAGACGGCTTGAGGGCATCTCAGGAATTGTGAAGACCACACCATCACAGGCTCAAAGGAGTAACTATTCCTTTGAAAAGAGACCAGAGTGGCATCCTGATTATGCTGGGTGGTTTAGGAAGTTGTTTCACCATGCTCAACCACCCAGGCATTCAGAGACTGCTGAAACCATGGTCCCTGAAGGATTGGCTACTGCTTGAGATAGCAGCAGACTTTGGCAGCAACTACAATGCCCCTATTTCTTCACCTAGATATGTTCCTTTATGTACTGGATATATGTAACTTGCTTTTAATTTTTATAGGTGCTCATGCTGAGAGCTTGCCTTGCATTTCAAAAGAGAAGAGACTTTGGACTTGAACTTTTGGGCAATGCTTGAACTGCAGAGACTATGGGGACTCTTGGAAATGGACTAAATGTATTTTGCATTTTGAGATGGTCATGAGCTTTTGGAGGACAGGGGTGGAATGTTATGGTTTAAATATTAGGCATCCCCCAAAAGCTCATGTGTGAGACAATCCAAAGAGGTTTAGAGGTGAAATGATCAGGTTATGAGAGCCTTAACCCAATCACTGAATTAATCCTCTGATAGGGATAACCTGAGTGGTAATAGCAGGGGGATAGGATGTGGGGAGCATGCCTTTGTCGAGTATATTTTGTCCTCTCTCCCTTTCTGCTTCCTGGTATGATGTCTTGAGCCTTCAGCTCCTTTCCACCATGATGTTTTGCCTCACATTAAGCCCTGAGGAATGGAGCCAGCTGTCTATGGACAGAGACCTTTGAAACTGTGAGGCCCCAAATAAACTTTTCCGCCTGTGAAATTGTTCATGTCAGATCTTTTGGTCAGAGCAGTGAAAAAACACTAAAATATTTGGATTACTTTTTCTTGGGTGTTGAGTTTTTGAGTTTCTTGTATTTTCTGGTATCACTCCTGATACCATTAAATGGACTTTAAATATGCAACAGAGGGGCTGGAAGAGTGACTCAGTGATTGTGGTGCTTGCCTGGCATGTGGGAGAATGTGGCTTCAAAATCCAGTATCATGTACACAAGGTAAGTGTCGGAGAGAAAGCCACATGAAAAACAAAGTTAAATTGATTCTCTCTTTCTCTCTCTCTCGCTCTCTCACTTTCCCTCTCTTAAAAAAAAATGTGCTATAAAGACACAAGGAATTGCCTGTTTTAGAAAAGAAAAACAACATTCATCTGATTTGTCCTGTACATGTTCATCTATGTAATATTATGTCTTTTAAAAAAAATCTTAAGCCAGATGTGGTGGTACATGTCTGTAATCCCAGTAACTAATAAGGAGGCTAGGCAGGAGGATCACAAGTTTAAGGTCAGTATTAGCAACTCAGTGAAATCCTGTCTCAAAATAAAATATAAAAAGGGCTGAGAAAGTGACTCAGTGGTAAAGTACCCCAGGGTTCAATACTTCCCCTCCATAAAAGAAAATCTTAAATGACAGTATTAAGAGACATATCTCCATAGGTCTATAACATTTCCACAAATTTTGAACATACTGACTGCCATTCTTCTAAATTATCCTTTCAAGAACATTAATATAGTGAATGGTTTTGTAAGACAGAGAAGGCATCAACTTTCAGAGAAGAGGTAAGCTCTGTTTATTGCCGTTATAATAATCTCTGCCCAAGATTCAGGGTTCCTCTCCCATAATACAGTCAACTGCATGTGCAGGTATGACCTGGATCTCTTTATATCATTCCAGTAGAACAGGGACTTGGACAAACAGTGCAAATTGAGAGGTACTGGCTACTGCTATATCATGAATGACAAAGTTCTCAGATCCTTCATTTTTTTTTTTTTTTTAAAGATTGAGGGACAGTGAGAGAGAGGAGAGAGACAGAGAGAAACAATTTTTATTTAGTTTTTCATGTGGCTTTTGTTGCTCCCACACTGTGTTGTGGACGTGGTGCTATGGTTTGAAACCACATACTTGTGGTTGCCAGGCAAGAACCGCTGAGCCACCACTCTAGCCCCTCCTTCATACTTCTTGAGAGGTAAAAACAGCAGTATTCCACCTCCATCTTTAATTAGCTAGCACTCTAAGCAAAAGGAGACACTGTTTTCTGATCACTAACTACATAATAATCCAACATTGTCATCATAGGAAACAGTTTATTTAAAGGTCCGTGTTCTGCTTGAAGATGGTCTTCAGCAGCTTTCCAATTCAATATTATGACCCATTAAAGCTCTTCAACAGGGTTAACTCTGTTCATCATATCACCACAAAAATATTTAAGGACAAAATTCCTCATTCCACTTACATTCTTTTTTTTTTTTTTAAACATGTTGACCTACAATACCATTGCCAGGAATTTACATTAAGATTATAATATTTTTCAAGCAAGAGAATCAATATTTTATTGAGTTTTTCATCTGTTTTCGTCCTTCCAACACTGAGCTGCATATGTGGTGCTGGGGTTCAAACTGGGTACTCGCACAGGCCAGGCAAGCATTCCACCACTGAGCCACCGCTCCAGCCCTGCTACTTACATTTTTTTTTTAAGGTAATATAATGTTAGATGGAACTTATATTAGTATTTGAAACATCATTCTGATTTCACAGGATAAGAATTTTAAGAATAGAAAGGATAGGAAAAAACAGCCCAAGGAAAAGCAAAATTAAAAGGTAATGAACCATGTAAATGTGCGACATCTATCAGGCCCTAAAACATTTTAATAGAAGAGACTTTTTTAGTCTTATAAACTTACATAACCAGACACAAGAAGATGTAGAGGTTGAAGCTAGTTCCTACTTGCTACTGGAAAAACAATTCAAACTGCAGATCCCAATTACAGTAAGTTTATTATCCAAGGATGATACAGATGTGATATGTTTAGTCTTGACTCAACAACAGCTGGTTAAACAGGTGTGCCTTTAAAGCTTGTGCTGAGTGCAGTTGGTGGGCAAAGCTTTATTTTGCTACTAGGTGACAATCATACCATTGTACAAGAGATGTTATTAGCAGCACACCACTCTCTCTTTTTTTTTTTTTTTTAAGAGAGAGGGACAGAGGGGATGGGAAGAAGGGAGAGAGAATCGATTTTATTTAGTTTTTCATGTGGCTTTCATTGCTCCGACACTTCATTGTGTACGTGCTGGCGTTCGAACTCACATCCTCATGCATGCCAGGCAAACTCCGTAACCACCAAGCCACCATTCCAGCCCTGGTGCTATGCATTTTAGGCAAGCACTATACCACTGAACCACTTCCCCAGTTCTATGTTTTATTTTTCATGGAGCTATTTTCTATTTCTCATAACTCAAATTCTATGGACTCAGAAAAATGTTACAAATATTAACATTTAGGGATGGGATGTAGCTCAGGAGAAGAGTGTTTACTTAGCACAAGTAAAGGTCTTTCTTGGTTTGGACCCTAGCACCACAAAAACAAACAAATAACATTAATTGCATCTAACATTTTTTTTTAAATCCTCCATACTACTAGGTATAGGTAAAGCCATATGGTGACACTGCTAAAACTTAAAAAGTATAAATGAACAGAGACTTTTTTTCATGTGGCTTTCATTGCTTTGACACTTTACTTTGTTGTGTACATAGTGCTGGGGTTCGAACTCATGTACCTGCACATGCCAGGTGATCAATGTAACTGCCAAGCTACCACTCCAGCCCCCTTTAGGTGGTTTTTTAAATTTAAATAAAGAAAATAGTTAAGTAGTCTGTATTTAACCTACTTTCCTGCAAATGAGAATTATAGAAACTAGACAAAATGAAACAACATGAACAAAACTGTCTGTAGGCATAAAAAATGGCACAAGACAGGAAGGGCCAGGGAGTTAACACCTAAAATGGGTTTTGGCTAGGAGAATTCACTGCTTCATCCCGTGTTCTCTTTTTAAAAATTTCAACAGTTTTTTTTTTGCCCAGAGTAAGTTCCAAGGAGTCCTGGGTTGGCAACTAAAACTCAGGGAGAAATCTGCAGGCATATTGGCTTAGGGAATCAAGATGACAGAGTCTGAAGCTATTAATACCAAACAGAAATTGAAGGAAAATCCTTTAAGGAAAGTGATGGAAAAGAAACACACTCTGCATATAAACTCCATTGAGATTTCTGGCTGACAGGTAAGCTCTAAATGTATGGGACAGATTCTAAGAAGTTGAGATAAAGCCTGCACGCACAACACACAACACATACACACAGTCATTCTGCTGAAGATCATAACAATTCATAACATATAGACATCATTAATAATGTCCAGAATATGATATACAATTATTAGACATATGAAGAAACAGAAAAATGACACATATACTCAAAAGACAACAGATAGAGACCAAACTTGAAATTACCTAGATGTTGGAATTAGTAGATAAAATCTATGATAATTATTCTTAAATGTGTGAAGAAAAAATGTTTGAAATGAATGCAGATAGCAAACACAGCTGAGATACATTAACACTATAAAATAATCAAACCAGTAGTCTAGACATGAAAAATATTTCAAGCCCAAAATTCACTAAATGGGCAAAACAGCAAATTAGAGATGACAGAAAAGTAAATGAACTCAAAAGACAGATAAAAAGAAATTATTCAATAGGGAGAGATCTAGGGAGACAATCAACAATGTAATTCAATAGAGAGGGATCTAGGGAGACAATAAATAATGTAGCATATACTCTTTACCCCCCTGAGATTCCAAATAATACTTATGGAATCATATAATTCTGTAAAATTCTGAATCTAAGCATTTATATCACTTGTAGGGGTGAAATACAGAAGTATCAAGAGATTGGGGTGTGGGCAATATGGGGGTAATTCTGGTTTAAGAACAAATGCATATCACATTGTTACTTTAAATGCATTTATGATTATACAATAACTCAACTCCTTAATAAAAAATAAAAAAAGAAATTATTCAGTCTAAAGAGAGAACAAAGGTTGAAAACAAAAGACCTGAGAAACATGAAACAATATTAAAAACTTTAATGTGTATAACTGGTCTTCTAAGAAAAACAAGGGCAGTGTTTAGCATGTGCAAGTGTGCAAGTACCTAGGTTCAATTTCCCAGCAACACACACACAGAACAGAAAGTGGAGAAATAAGAAAGAATTTGAAAAAATAATGCCCAATCCCTAAATTTGGGAAAACACATAAATGTACAAATGCAAGAAGTATTGTCAACCCCAAGCAGGATAAATACAAAGAAGCCCACGCATAAGTATACGATAGTCAAACTACTGAAAGCCAAACAGCAAAAATTTGGAAAGCAGACAAAGAAAAATGGTACATTACATACAGAAGAACACACGTATTTTACCTTTGAGACTATGGAGACCAGAAAACAGGGGAATAACATATTTAAATTCCTGAAAGAAAACATGTCAACACAGCATTCCTGTTAATAATAATATCTATCACGATATTGGTGAAATGAACATATTTTTAGATACACAAAAACTAAAGAGCCCCATGCCAACATTCCTGCACAACAAGAAATGCTAAAGAAATTTCTTTAAACAGATGGGAAACAAAATTAGATGGACAAAAAGAACTTCACAAAGAAATGAAGATGAGTGGTTGTGACAAACATTGTTAAATATATAAGGCTATGCTTTATTCTTTCATTACTTACTGAAAACATATAAATACTTGTTATAAAAGTTATAATATTAAAATATGTAATTTATCATATAATCACAAGCTACAGCAAACTATTGCATAAAAGATAAGACAAACAGAACTCCATGGCTGCAAAAATAGTTATATTTTACACAAAGTGGCACTGTTTTAATTCTAAGTGTACTATAAAAAGTTAGAGATACTGGGCACAGTGGCTCATACCTATAATCCCAGTGATGGAGGGACAGGAAGTCCTAAGGCACAAGGATTACAAGTTCAAAGCCAACCTTATAACTTAGCAGAGCCCTAAGCAACTTAGTAAAACCCTGTCTCAAAATAAAAAAATAAAAAAGGTTGGAGGTGTGGCTTATTGGTTAAGCACCCTAGGTTCAATCTCTGGTAGCAGATAAATAAAAATAATAAATAAATAAATAGTAAGCTAAGGGATGTATGTTATAATTTCTAGGGCAACCCTATAAAATGAAAACAGAAATAAAAAGTCAATAGAGAAATTAAAATAACATTCTCAGAGTTAAAAGAAGGATGAACACAAATACCAAACAGAGGAAACTGGGGGGAAAAAAAAAAGCAACACAGAAGACCCAAAGCCAACCAGCAGTTCTTATACTAAACACACACAGACTAGGCACTTCAAAAGCAACACTGAACTATATGCTACAACGGGTGCACTTTAAATAAGAACATAATGGCAAGCAACGCTAGAAAAAAGATATTTTTTAAATACTATTCGGGGATCTGGAGATGTAGCTCAGTGGAAGAGTGCTTGCCTAGCAAGTCGAGGCCATCCTCAGCCTGTAAAAAATCCCCAGCGCTGTAAAAAATAAAATACTACACATTGCTGGGGGTGTAACTCAGAGGTAGAGTGCTTGCCTAGCATGAACAAGGTCCTGGGTTGAAGCCCTAGCACTGCAAAAACAAAAATAACAAAAAATTTCCACTATGCACAAGAAGGTTAGAGTGTCTATATTATCAGAAAAAAACAGACTATAAGATACAGCATCATCAGAAATAAGGAATGACATTTCATAATGCTAAAACAGGAAATTCATCAGAAAGCTATAATCATTAATGTTTGTGTCTAATATAGAGCTTAGATCAATAAGAAGAAAAATTGAGAGAAATAAATGAAGAAACAGTTTTTTTAAAATGTCCAACAATAATTGTAGACTTAATACCTCTTCTTTCGTGCAGTAACTGAAATAGACAAAAACAAAACAAAACAAAAAAAAATCACTATGGTCCTAGATCATGTGAACAGCACTACTTACCAACGTAATCTAATTGACTTTTATAAAATACTGTACCTAACAACTCCACAAAACATATTATAGTGCTGGAGTGGTGGCTCAGCAGTTATGGCGCTTGCCTGGCATGCACGACTACACGAGTTCAAACCCTAGCACCATGTGCACAACGAAGTGTTGAAGCAATGACAGACACATGAAAAATTAAACTAAAACAAAACAAAACTGATTCTCTCTCATACTGTCCCTCTCTCTTTAAAAAAAAAAATTTCAGCTATCTCTCAATATCCATAGATTGGCTCTAGGACCCCCAAGGATAACAAAATACACAAATGCTCAAGTCTATCATATAAAACGGCATAGTGAGGCTTAGGATAGAGTGCTTACCTGGCATGCACGAGGACCCAGGTTCAAAACCCAGCACCACAAATACAACTAAGTGTCACAAAAACTAAAACCAGATGAAAAAAATAAAATTGACCCTTCCATATATTTTAAATCATCTCTACATTATTCATAATGCCTAAAACAATGCAAATGCCATTAAATAGTTGTTATACTTTATTACTTAGGGGGCAGTGATAAGGAAAAAAGCCTGTTCATGTTCAGTACAGATGTAGGGTTGTTTACTTTTTTCTGAATACTTTTTATCCTAACTGGTTGAATCCATGGACACAGAACTCATGAACAGAGGGCAACTGTTCACCGTGTGTGGTCTATTTACTAAAATAGATCAGATGCAAATCAGAATATAAGTCCTAAAAAATTTCAAAGGAGGTTTTTTGAAAACTTCAATATAGAACACATTCTCTGAACACAATGGAATTAAATCAGAATGGCAATAAGATACCTACAAGAACCCTAAGAATTTGGATACTAAACATAGTATTTTAAAATAAACCATTGGTCGGGGCTAGAGCAGTGGCTCTGCTTGCCTGGCATGCGCAAGTACACGGGTTCAAACCCCAGCACCCACGTACACAACTAAGCGTTGGAGCAACAAAAGCCATGTGAAAAACTCAATAAAAATTTATTCTGTCTCTCTCTCTCTCTCACTGTCCTCTCTTTAAAAAATTTAAAAAAAAAGCCATGGGTCAAGATCATAAGGCTAATCAGAAAACATTTTAAATTGAATGATAAAATGTAACATGAAAATTTGCATTAAACTTCAATGCAGTGCTCAAAAATAATAACTTTAAACAAAATTCTTCATAAATAAACACAAAAACCTTAATAGACTTTAGTAAATCAAGTCCAAAAAATATAATAAAAAGATTATTTGAAACCAGGCATGGTGGAACATGCCTGTAATCCCAGTGACTTGGGAGGCTGAGACGGGAGGATTGCAAGTTCAAAGACAGCCTCAGCAACTTGGCAAAGTCCTGAGCAACTCAATGAGACCCTGTCTCAAAATAAAATATAAAAAAGGACTATCAATGTGGCTCAGTAGTTAAGCACACCTGTGTTCAATTCCTGGTACCAAAAATTTATTTTAAAAATTAAAAAAATATACAATTTGAGTTTTGGGGTTTATCCCAGGATTTCATGGTAGTTTCATACATATACAGATATACGTATATGTATATGTATATGTATATGTATATGTATATGTATATTATATCTGGTTATGAGATTGTATGTATATATATTTATAGTCTAAGTGGTCATTAATAGATGACTAAGCTATGGTGTATTCATACAATGAAATATTATTTAGCAATTTTAAAAATGAACAAATTATAGTAGTCCCCTTTATCTGCAAATTTGCTTTCCAAGCTGTCAGTTACCTATGATCCGAAAATAAAGAAAATTCCAGAAATAGGCAGTTTCTAAGTTTTAAACTGTATGTGCTTCTGAAGAACATGATGAAATCTCTTGCCAACTACAACTACCTCCTACCTCGGAGGAACATAAAGCATCCCTTTGTTCAACAGACCCATGCTGCATGCAGCTGTTAGCCCACTAAGTAGCCATTTTGGTCATCAGATCAATTATTTCAATATTATAGTGCTAACATTCAATAATCCTTATTTTACTTAAATATTGGCCCTAAAGTGAAACAGTAGGGATGCTGATAATACTATTATAGAATATTATTATAATTGTTCTATTTTTAGTTATTGTTAGTAATCTCTTACTATGCCTAAGTTATAAAAGTAAGACAGATTATAGTACATATGTAAAAGAAACAATACAGTATATACAGGGATCAGTATTACCCATGGTCTCAGGTATCCACAGGGGTCTTAGAATGTATTCTTCGTGGGTGAGAGACTACTAGACTAATAAATGCAACTATATGGATGAATTGCAAAAATATGCTGAGTAAGTCTTTTACAAAAGAATACATACTGTTATTTCACTTAAATTAAGTTCTACATTCGGCAAGCTAATCTATGGTTTTTAGAAGACACAACAGTGATTCCTTTTAGAGGCTAGGATTAATTGGAAAGAGGCATGTAGGAACTTTCAAGGGTGATAGGGTGATGGAACTGTTCTGTATCTTTTTTTTAAAAAAAAGAGAGAGAGAATGAGAGAGAGAAAAAGAATCAGTTTAATTAAGTTTTACATCTCACCTTTGTTTCTCCAACATTTAGTTGTATACGTGGTGCTGAGATTCAAACCCAGGTCCTCATGCATGCCAGGCAAATGCTCCAACCACTGAGCAACCACTCTGGCCCCAATGTTCTGTACCTTGATAGGGGATTTAGTTACAGAGTGTATACACTTTTCAAAACTCATGAAAAGACACATTTAAGAATTCAGTACTTTGTTGTATGCAAAATTTACCTTAAAATCATAAACAAATTTAATTATGAAATGTTATGTAAAAGAGTTGGGGGGGTAAGAGTTCAGGGGAGAAGTATAATAATGCTGCAAATTATTTTTGAAATATCGCAAAAAAAAGGATGGATTCACAGATGGATGGATGGATAGATGGAAAGAAGGAAGGATGGATGGAGAGACACTGATAAAGCAAAAAAAGAGTGGTCTGCAGCAGTGGCTCTGTGGTTGGAGCACTTGCCTGGCATGTGTTAAGTCCCAGGTTCAAACCCCAACACCACTGCCCAACTAAGTGTTGGAGAAATGGAAACTAGATGAAGAAAAAAAAAAAAAAAGAGCAAAATGTTAACAACTGTAGCATACATATGCTGAGTACAAAGCTGCTGCAGTGAAAATCTTTTTTTCTGTTTGAAATTTTTCACAGTAAAATATAGCAGGGAAATTAGTTTTTAAAAAATCAAGGAAGCCAAGAGTAAACACTTAAAAACAACTGTGTAGTTCATAGACTGAACAACTGGTTTACATTCTTCTACCCAGTTCATAACAATACATAACATTGTTTCTTAGTATTTTGCTAACATGTCCACTATGTTTCTTATAGTTACTTTAGATTTATAATGCCCTTCATTTCATTTTTTTCCATAGTAACTCCACATTTTCTTAGGAGGTGGTTACTTAAATTTTTTAAAATTTCATATACAAGGTTATTTAAAAAGTGCATTGAGAAAGCTGAAAGTGGTCCAGAGTAAAAAAAAAAAAAAAATGTACCTTTCAGTTTGTCCTATAATTATTTCTAAAACATCTACAATTTAATAAAAGAAACTAAGCTCTTGGTTTTCCAGGCTTTATTTTCAATAGAAAGAGATAAAAATGAAACATACAGCTATATGTAAATATTTGATGTACATTTAAAAATATGCCAATTGTAATACCTCTAGCATAAAAGGCCCCTCTTCTCTAGGGTTAAAGAATGTGACATCACTGTGATATCCATGGATATACCTGTTCTTTCTTGGAATTTGGTCAAGTATGTATTCAGATGCCCTGCTGGTCACTGGCATTATGG
Organism: Aplodontia rufa; assembly: GCA_004027875.1. Lineage (NCBI taxonomy): Eukaryota > Metazoa > Chordata > Mammalia > Rodentia > Aplodontiidae > Aplodontia > Aplodontia rufa. The sequence continues at coordinate 75,665 of PVKS010004493.1, read as the reverse complement.
CCAATCCAAACAGTTCAGTCATCCCTGAAATCCTACTGCTGAGGTCAGTCAATTCCCTAGGGACTCACTGTGCGCATCTGGACAATTCAGGAGGAACTGGCCCTCTCTACTCTTTCCTCATATTTTAAACTCCACTCATTAACTTCAAAATTGTATGCTGACTGAACATTAAAAGTTAAGAATTAGTAATGTTTTCTCTCATCCACTGGAAAAAGTGGAAGCAACATGTCATTTTGTTTCATTGCACAAAACCCTACTGAAAAATCTAACACAAAAATAAACACATACATACATACACACATACAACTATCTGATAAAATATAGGGACAGATTATTGCCCATTAGTTGATCTTTGTTGTCATTTCTTTTCCAGAGATCCCAACTTCTCAAGGTTTCATGTTGTTTCTATAGTCTGTCTTGTATTACTAGGGAAACAATTTTGAAATCAATATTCTTTTTTTTTTTTTTTTTTTTGCCGATAACTACTCCCACATTCATATTCCTCTCATTATTTTGTGACTGGTAATTTAATATTCTGATGTATTCAAGAGGTGCGACAGGAAACCTCACCTTTTTTTTTTTTAAGAGACAGTGACAGTGAGAGAGAATCAATTTTATTTAGTTTTTCATGTGGCTTTCATTGCTCAGACACTTCGTTGTGTACATGGTGCTGGAGTTCAAACCTGTGTCCTTGCACATGCCAGGAAAGCGCAGTAACCGCTGAGCCACCACTCCAGCCCCAAATCCTCACCTTTCCAAGGAATTATCAATGGTATTGAGAATGATACTTCATCAGCCTAGGTTTTATGACCAGGACTCTGAAGACAGGAAGAATCTTTCACAAACATAATTACTAGTCACCTGACCCTTTGAGCCAAATGATAAAGAAACCACAGTGGTAAAAGAGAAAGTAGACTCTAATGATACATAGAAATTCAAAAAGCGATTGGACTATGTAAATATGCTGACAGAGCTCATATCAGGTCTATATTTATCCCTGATTTAAGTTTACTCAAAGTTCCTATCAATAATATCCTAAAGACACTATGTTACAATTGACATAAAACTGTACTGAAATCTATCCTACTCAATAACAGCAATGAAACCATAAAAAAGAGTATGGCAGGATGCCATCTATGCCAATGTCCATTCTTTCTCTCTTACAGAGTAATAAATTGGACATGCAGCTACCCAGAGTAAAAACCTGTCCCTTCCTCCAATGAAGTTAGATAGGGCCATGTGATTAAATTCTAATCAATGGGATATGAACTCAAGACCTGTGGGTAGCTTCTTCATCCTATTACCTTAGATGTGAATATAATGGTTTCTTGGGCCATGAAGACAAGGATCACACCCAACAGACAATGGAATAATGTGACAGAAGAGCCTAGGACTCTGAACACTACATGGAACAGTGCCCATTTCTGGACTTTTATGTAAAAGCCAAATAAACTTTTTTTTTCCATGCTGGGAGTCAAACCCAGGGTATGCTAGTCAAGAGCTCTACCACTAAGCTACACTCCAAGCCCAAACTTCTATCTTTAAAAAGCATTTAATTTTGACATCTTTTACTTGCAGCTGAACTTAACCGATACAATCAAAAAGGAAAAACAGAATGGTGCAGAGACTTGTTTTGTGTGAGTTGCAGTCATATAGATGATGCATTTTCTGAAAAAAGACAAGAGGAACTTTTTAGTATTATCCCTCCATTATAAAATGTGGCAGGTCTACAGGGTTATCTGTATAAAAAGTGACCTCAGCTGAGTGAATGTGCTAAGTCTTTGGTGTATTTACAGACTGCTAATAGTTGCTATAGAGCGTAATCACATAGATAATTTGACAGAGTATATGAGCTTACTAAACCATTAGCATGCTTTACTGAACATATGGTTTTAAAAACCTTTGGACTACTTACAGTGTTGCTTTCAGTCAATTGCAGGAGGCCCAGGACAGGAGGCCCAATTATAATATAATGATAAGATATTTAAAATTCATTCCTGAAAGAGTTACACCTAAGGATATTTGTAAAACAATTACTCTCAACAATGGAAGAGGACTAACTAACTAATGGAATATATTACGAAATCACTTTCAGAAATTTGTCAATTTTAAGAGTTTTATTTTGTTTTATTTTGTTCTGTTTTTAGATGCTGAGGATTTAATCCAGGGATTCACTTAGGCAAAGCACATGCTCTACTCAGGAGCTCTATCTCCAGCCCAGAAGCTATCAATCAAGAGGCTTGAAAGATAAAAGTGTAATGGGAGACAAACACCAAGGATGACTAGAAGAAAGTCTGTTATAAGTCACTGACCTTTTAATTAATTTATTTACTTTAAAAAGGGTTAATTTTATTTTTTCATCTGGTTTTGGTTTTTTTCCACTTAATTATATATGTGATGCTAGGGATCAAACCGGGTCCTTGTGCAAACCAGGCAAGGCCTCTACTGCTGGGCCACCACTCCCATCACTGACTTTTAAATAGAAAAGATGTACATATGAAAAAACTTGCAGAGTATAAGCTAACTGCTTGTCAAACTAGAAACCTATCATGAGCTAAACTAAGCCTAACTAGGTGAGTAGGTTATAAGATAAAGAAGCTACATGAAAAACACAGAACAGTAATTACCCTAAAAATCTATAAATTTTTTTTAAAAAATTCTTTATTAAGGACTTGAGTTGTTGTATAATCATAAATGGGTATAAAGTAACAATATGATAGGCATTTGATCCTAGACCATAATTACCCTCATATCACCAGTCTCTTGACTCTTCTATATTTCATCCCTAAAACCGATATAAATGTATACATATATGTATAAGATTGTGAATTTTTCAGAATTAAATGATTACATAAATATTATTTGACTTCTTGGTGGGGGGTGTAAGTTTCTTTACAGCCTTGAGGCTTGGTCCCCAGATTGAAACTACTGGGAGGTGGTGTAAACTTTAAGGGATGGCCTAGTGGGAGGTCTTTGTGAGCATGTCCTTGGTAGGGACTGTGGGACTTCGGGTTCTCTCACTTTTTTGCCCCCATTTCCTGGCTATGAAGTGAGTAGCTTCATTCCACCATGAACTCCCACCATGAGGTGCCCTCACAGGCTCAAACAAATAGGACCAACTGCAAACTGAAACTCTAAGCTAAATAAATTCTACTATGTTGATTATCTCAGATATGTGCTACAGTAACAGAAAGCTGACTGAAAGAGGGCATTTCTGAACTAACAATACAAGTAAATGGAAAATTAGATTCATGACAAGTACTTAACTCATTTACAGATTTTCATTAACTGCACATATTAAGGTGTACCTGTTCCTTCATCCAACCTTTTTCACTGAGCTTCCCATTTTAAGAAAAAGTAGGGGTTAGAGAGGTGGGTCGGCAGTTACGGCACTTGCTTGGCATACACAAGGACCCGAGTTCGAATCCCAGCACCACATATACAACTAAGTGTTGGAGAAACAAAAACCAGATGAAAAAATAAAACAAATCAATTCTTTCTCTCACTGTTCCTCTTTAAAAAAAAAAGAAGAAGAAGAAAGAAAAGGTATCTTTTTTTTTGAGAGAGAGAGAGAGACAGAGAAAGAGGGAGAGGAAGGGAGGGAGGGAGAGGGGGAGAGAGAGAGAGAATGAATTTTATTTTTTCATCTGGTTTTTGTTTCTCCTCAATTGATTTCACCCTGCCAAGCAAGCTGTCTACCACTGAGCCACCTCTCGGGTCCCAAGTTTCGTTTCTTTCTTTTTTTTTTTTTTTTAAGAGAAAAGGAGGGGAGAGAAAGGGCAGGGGAGAGAGGGAGAAAACAGAGAGAGAAATATCAATTTTATTTATTTTTTTTATCTGGTTTTTGTTTCTCTGACATTTAGTTGTGTATGTGGTGCTGAGATTTGAACCCTGGTCCTTGTGCATGCCAGGCAAGCACTTCAAGCACTGAGCTACTGCTCCTGCCCAAAAAGGGATTTAAGAAACAAAAACTTAATTTCAAATAGCAATGCCATATTCTTTGACCAGGTCAAGTTCCAGAATATTAGTGATGAATCTTCAAGGAGAAACAATCAAATTTATAAGCACAAACTCTTTTCATTTTAATTATACTTTTAACTGCTACATGACATAAGCCAACTTACAAAAAGTCTCCATAACAAGGCATGTGATCTTTGATCTCTAAGCAGGCCTCTTAAAAAAAAAAATTCATCCCTAAAAAGAAATATTCAAAGTTGAACAAAAAACATATTAGAAGACAAGAGAGAAAACAATAAAGAGAATATTTTTCTTTCTTTTCCCCAACAAAAGCAAACACAAAATTTTATAATGCACACACTGAATATTTTTTATTTTAAGGATAAAATAACTAAAATGAGACCATGAAAAAAATACCAGCAACTTCATTGTGGCATTAGTGCTAAAAATTTCTCTTTTATTTATTTCTTTAGCCAAATTTTCTCCAACATTAGTTTTGTCACCTTTAAAATAAAAAAATGAAGCTACAAATAAATAAGCAGAAAAGTCTTTTTTATTCTTCTTATAGAGAGAGAGGGACAGTAATAGAGAGAAAAAGAGAGAATCAATCCTATTTAGTTTTTCATGTGGCTTTCATTGCTCCAACACTTCTTTGTATATGTGATGCTGAGGTTTGAACCTGTGTCCTCACACATGCCAGGCAAGCACTGTAACCAATGATGCACTACTCCAACCCCCAGAAAAAGTCTTAAAAATTAGCTATACTCTTTTTGGTCAGAAAATGGTGATATTTAAAGAATACTTATTTTGTGCAATTTATATCATAGTTCATATATACTTGGTACTCAGAAGCTTGACAGAAATGCAGAATCTCAGGCCTCGTCTCAGACTTACTAAATCAGCTTACATTTTAAGTTAGTGAAACAATGTTTAAGAGTATTCATCTAGAAATAAACACCTATTTTGATTACTAAGAACTTCCTGTATCTCAGTCCATATATATACTTTTTTTTTATTTTTAAAGAGAGAGGGACAATTAGAGAGAGAAAGAGAGAATCAATTCTATTTAGTTTTTCATGTGGCTATTGTTCCGACACTTTGTTGTGTGCGTGGTGCTGGGGTTCGAACCCACATCTGTGCAGGTGCCAGGCAAGCACTATAACAGCTGAGCCACTGCTCCAGCCCCTATCTCAGTCCATATTGATCAAGTTTTTTCATTTACCTGTTAGATATATGCATGTGATTTCAATAAACAATGATAATAAGAGATAAGAATGTTAATCATGACAGGCACGTTGGTGCCTCAACTGCTTGAGAGGTTGAGGCTGGAGGATTGTAAATTCAAAGTCAGCCTGGGCAATTGAGCAAGATCTTATCTCAAAACTCAAAAATCAAAAATGGGCTGGGGATGTAGGTCAGTGGTAAAGGCCCCTGGGTTCAATCCCCAGTACGTATCCCCTACTGCAAAAGAACATGCTAATCAAACCACTATATTTGGGGCAATGTTTTTAAAGGAAAATAGAGTTCCAAACTTTGAACTCTAGTCACTAACCTCTATTATTATATCAAACCACATCCATTAAAATGAGCCAAAACCACAATCTGAGTTATGCCAGAGACACTCTTAATAGGTCTGAAATCCACTAATGAGGAAACACTAGAACCACGGGTGACATGATACTGCAATATTGGAATAATTGAGTACACCCTACCCCCACATTGTATCAAGGCCTAATCAACATCTTTAACTTTTCAATTACTTGAAATGCCCACCTAGGGCAGGTTTTCTCAACCTTGGCACTACTGACACTTTAAAAATCATTGTGGGTCTGTTCTGTGTATTGTAGGTGGTTTAGCAGCACTCCTGACTTCTACCACTATTTACCAGCAACAGATTCTCAAAAGAATCTGTAGGGTCAGAAAGGTGTGAAAACGTTTTTCACCCATAGTAAGGGTCTTGACCATTACTCCTATAACAAAATACAAGCTAACAAGAAAAAAGTACAACAAATTTATTTAATTGAAGTTTTACTAACACGACCCAGGGAAAATGGTGTTTTTATGTTTAGGCTGGTGAAGAATGGATAAATCATGCGGAAACATTATTGGACAATACAATATGATCTAATGGAAATAGACTAAGGGGGGAATCCAGCAAAGTCCATCTGTTCTGATTCTTTCTGGCCTCTGCGTAGTACTCCTTCCTCCAGGTACACAGAGGACCCCTCTGGAATGAATATCAAAAAGGGAGAAGGGAGAAAGTGATCTTCTCTAGATTTTAATAATTTGTTTTGAAAGAGAGGGATTCTAGATTTCATGACCTATCTTGGCAAACAGAAATTCTGATGGGATGAGAGACAGAAGGATGAGAGAAGGTAAAAGAAGACCTTGGTGCTGGGGATTTTCCAACTTCCCTCAGTTCAAAGAACTCGGAATGCCAAGGTACCATACTTTGGGGTATTATTACATTCTGAGCTCTGACAGGTCATTCATGTACTATGATGAAAACCTAGATACCTTTAAGCTCTTATAAATCAAATTGTTGGACAATTATAAGCTAGCATGAACACTGAGAAAAAGCTGACATAGAGCCTAGCTTATAAGAAATAGAAAAATAAATTTACCCCCAAAAAATCCCTTGCACAATAAATTTAGAAAGAAATGATTTAATGTTCCCATGGTTATCAGAAAGTAAATTATCACCCATTTTGTAAATCCTAACTTCCAAACAGTTAACTTTATTTTCATCTCTTTCAATCTCTACTTACATCAAGGTAGTCTGGAAGATTTTAAAGGGGAGATATTGTTTTAGGGAACTAAAATCCTAAAAAGAATGAGTCAGGAAAGTCCTCACCAAGAATTACTAGTGTCTCATAACATCTAACCATTTGCCCATTGATGCATCAGTTTTATATCTGGCACCACTACTCCTGATAACTGTGATTCAAAAAGACAAAAGAAGAGCACAATGGTCCTAAAAGTCTGGTGAGACAGATATAAGCAGGTATAAGCAACTACAAATGTGATATGCCTTATAAAAACAGAAAGGGAAGAATTATGGATGATAGTATAATAGGAGGCATTCATGCAGACAGGGTAGTCAAAAAAAAAATCTCGGGGCTGGAGCGGTGGCTCAGCGGTTTCGGAGCTTGCCTTGTAAGCTTGAGGACCCGGGTTCAAACCCCAGCACCACGTACACAACTGAGTGTTGGAGCAACTAAGGCCATGTGAAAAACTAAATAAAGTTGTTTCTCTCTTTAAAAAAAAAGAAAAAAAGAAAAAAATATCAGTTGTAAAGGGACATTTGAGACATGAAGTATGAAAAGAACCAGTTAAGTTTACCAAAATAAGCACTTAAGCTTCCTTTCTTGGTATTCACATGAAGAATAACAGTACTCCTTCACCTTCTCTTCCTTCCTCTCTCTTGCCCATCCTCTGTGCTCAGTCTCTCACTCTCCTGTGTTGCCAGGGATCAAAGCCAAGGTATCACACACACTAGGCAAGGGCTCTACTACTGAGCTATATCACCAGCGCACCTTCACCTTCTCTCTTACAACACTTTGCCATATTTATTTCAAGTTTGAGGTATTTCAAACCTCAAAACATCTTGCTCATTTTATATATATGAGCAAGCAGGAGAAAACTACAGCAGAGTCTGTCTTTTGCCATGGGTTCCAAACATTTGGTCAATAGATTTAGTTAGACCTAACTTCCAGAAGTAAAGTTCAAGAAATTCAAATTTGAAGTAAGGACAGAACAAATAGGGCATACTTTCTGCCTAAGGGATACTACAGAATGGGAATCAAGTTTTTAAAAAATATTTCTTGCTTCCTTATGAGATTGAAAAATTATTCCAAACAGATTTAGTTATTAAAAGATAAAAATACAAAGAATTGAAGGGAGTGCAGTTAACAAATATGAAATAAGGCAGTGAACTCAAGTTAGATGTTTTAAAGAGACCCCCTAGCCATTGGTAAGTAGAGGCATCTTTAGTGAATAGTAATTGCAATTCTTATTTAATCTCCAATTGGTCAAGACACAAACTATTTCCTTTGCCTGAAGCTACATCCAGTATTTCCAGCTGAGCTGGTATTTCCAAAAGCTCTGACTCAGACAAATCTAAAGATGATGATAGGGTCTGACACCTTTGAATAAAACAATGTGTTTAGCAGATGAAAGACTGCACACTCAGTGCTCATTACTTCAAAGTTAGAGGATACCTGAAAATCTTCTCAAGTGCCTAAACCTTCGCAGAAAAATAGGTTGAAAGTATTGTTTGGCCTTAATATAGAAAGGGTTATTTCAGTTTCTTATAAATACTTTTGAAGGTAGAGCCTTTAACCAGTCTCAGAGTTCACCTATGTCAAAAGGTTGTTTTAACCTATGATTATTTTACTCCAGTGCCAGCATACAAAATACAAAAAACAGCTCAGTAAATATTTAACTTCTTTTATTAATAGAGTTGGCAAAGGGATATTATAAATGAGAATAAAAGAAAACACAAATCAACCTCACAAATGTAATTTGTCAAGCAAAGAAATATAGAAATATTTTTCTTTAGAAAGAAAACAGATCAGAAATTTTTAATACAGAAGTTTATAAATGGATTAATTTCAAATAAAATAAAGCTATGAATAAAAACAGCTTCTGGCTGAAGCATATCAAATGTTAGATGATGGTACCTACTGACTAAAATGTAATAGTACATTCCTATTTTAGTCATTGGATATCTGGAGGAAGAGCAATTTCTGGTGTTAGAGACCAAAAAAAACCCCATAACGTTTTGAGGGTAAATACAGCAGTGTGAAGAGAAAAAGGGTGATCAATGGTCAAGGAAAGTTCTCATATGAAAGAATATCACAAAGACAAAAAGTAAGCTGATTGGGTGTACCAAAACCCCCAATGAATCAATTCTTGCAATATATAACTGCAAGAATTTCAACCTTAATGTTCCTCCTGAAATACTTTAATTTTGTCTTCCAAATTTTAATATTGAGACATTGCATAATTTGCCTATGAATTATAAAAGTAGGATTTACTTGATATAAATTGCTTTATTTTTTATTTTTTTATTGGTTCTTTTTAGATATACATGACAATAGAATAATCAATCACATAATTTATAGCAGCATGGTGTATAACTTGCCCTAGTTCAGCCCCCAGTATTTCCTCTTCCCCTCATTATCTCTCATCCTGTTCTTTTTAGATATACATAACAGAATATACAATGGCATAATTATAAAAGCATGGAATATAACTTGTTCAAAATTCAATCCCAAGAATTTTACCTTCCCCTTCCTTCCTCCTATCTTCTGTTCTCTTCCCTCTACTCTACAGATTTTCCACTTGTTTGATAATTTTTTTAATTAATGTCTTATTGAGGCACATGTTGATGAGATTCACTATGTTATGCTCCTAAATAAACTTAGGAAAGTTTATTTATTTAGTTGAGTCTGGTTCATTCCACAAACTTTCCATATCTCATCCCTCCTCCCTCTGTTTCTTTCCTCCTTGTCAATTCCTCTGACCTTTTTCTTATTTTGGGTGAGCTTCCACACAGCAAAGAGAACATTTGACCTTTGGTGGTTTTTTTGAGAATGGCTTATTTCACTTAGCATGAAATAAGTTCTATCCATTTGCTGGCAAATGCCATAAAGTCATTCTTCCTTATGGCTGAGTAATACTCCATTGTGTGTATATACCACATTTTCTTTATCCATTCATCTGTCAAAGGGTTCCCTCCATAGCTTAGCTATTGTGAACTGTACTACTATAAACATTGATGCAACTGCATCACTGTAATATGCTGATATTAAATCCTTTGGGTATATACTGAGGAGTGAAATAACTAGGTCAAATAGTGGTTCCATTCCTAGCTTTTTTTGTTTTTAAGAATCTCCATACTGTTTTCCACAATGGTTGTACCAATCTGCAGCTCCATCAACAATGTATGAGTATCCCCTTTTACCCACATTCTCACCAACATTTATTGTTGTTTGTATTCTTTTGTTGTTGTTGTTGTTGTTTGTATTCTTGATAATTGGCATTCTAACTGGAGTGAGGTGAAATCTCAGTCTAGTTTTAATTTGCCATTTCTCTAATTCCTAGAGATGTTGAACATTTTTTTCATATTATTTGTTGACCATTTGTATTTTTTCATTTGAGAAGTATTTGTTTAGCTCTTTTGCCCATTTATTGATTGGGTTGTTTTTTGTTTGTTTTTGGTGTTAACTTTTTTAAGTTCTTAGTATATCCTGGGTATTAATGCCCTATCAGAGGAGCAGGTGGCAAAGAATTTTTTCCATCTGTAGGATCTCTCTTTATGCTCTTGATTGCTCTATTGCTACAACGAAGCTTTTCAGTTTGATGCCATCCCATTTATTATTTTTTAATTTTACTTCTTGTGCTTTGGGAGTCTTAAGGAAGTTAGTTCCCGAGCCAATGCCCTGCAGTGCTGGGTCTACCTTTTCTTCTAGCAGGTGCAGCGTTTCTGGCCTAATGCCTAGCTCTTTGATGCACTTTGTGTTGAGTTTTGCACAGGGTGGGAGATGGGTTAAATTTCATTCTACTGCATATGGGTTTCCAGTTTTGCCAGCATCATTGGTTAAGGAGGCGGTCTTTTCTACAGTTTATGTTTTTGGGACCTTTGTCTAGTATGAGGTAACTTAACTGTATTTACGTGGGTTTGTCTCTGTGTCTTTTTTTTTTTTTTATAAAGAGAGAGGGTCAGTGAGAGAGAGAGAGAGAGAAAGAGAGAGGGGGAGGAGGGAGAGAAATGGATTTTATTTAGTTTTTCAGTGGCTTTTATTGCTCCAACACTCATGTACACGGTGCTGGGGTTCAAACCCGTGTCCTCACACATGCCAGGCAAGTGCCGCAACCACCCAGCCCCTGCTGCAGTCCTTGATTCTATATCTTCTATTCCATTGGCCTACATGTCTGTTTTTGTGCCAGTACCATGCTGTTTTTGTTACTATAGCTCTGTGGTATATTTTGAATCTGGTATTGTGATGTCTCCAGCTTTGCTTTTCTTGCTAAGGATTGCTTTGACTATTCTGGGTCTCTTATTTTTCCAAATGAATTTCCTGTTTGCTTTTTCTAATCCATGAAGAACGTCATTGGAATTTTGATGGATATTGTACTGGATCTGTATAGTGCTTTTGTAACATGGCCATTTTGATAATATTAATTCTGCCTGTCCAAGAACATGGTGGTCTTTCCATTTTCTAAGGTCTTCAATTTCTTTCTTTAGTGTTCTATGGTTTTCATTGTAGAGGTCCTTCACCTCTTTTGTTAGATTGATTCCCAAGTATTATAAATTGTTATAAAAGGAATATATGACTTTGAAAAGAAATAACATTTCATAAATGGTTTTCTACTGAGAAAGAGCATGTTTAGTGGAAGAAAATGAGATTTAAGGCCAGAGAGAATTATGTTCAACCCGTTGGCCCTATTACCAAAATGTATGACTTTGAGTACACTGCTTAACAATTCTGAACCTCTGTCTTCATTTATTTACCTTAAAATGATTGTTTTAAGAACTGGCTCAACAGAGGTACTCTCAATGAGGGCTATCATTATTAATTATTATGGAATAGCTAGCAAAATAACTTCTCCCAGGAGGGCTTTTTGGACAGTTAAGAACATGCTACTGGAAAGAAAATATCTGATCAGCTAAAAGTTCTACAATTCCTGTAGGATTCCTATTTCTAAGAACTTTTTGCTTAATAGAGGGAGATTTAAATAAGTAAAAAGAGGGTCTGGAACAGTGGCTTGGCAGTTACAGTACTTGCCTGGCATACGCAGGGACAAGGGTTCAAACCCCAGCACCACACATACAACAAAAGCTACATAAAAAAAACTAAATACAATTGATTCTTTCTCTCTGTGTCCCTCTCTCTTTAAAAAAAAAAAAAAAAGGAAAAAAGAATATTCCTGTCAGTTATTAAATTTTGCTAGCTTCCTGAAGATATATCCATAGGTAGACATATTCCTTCATCAGAAAGAGCTGTGCTTTCCTTTATTTCTATAACTACCAAGTAGAAATTGGACAGCTATGCTAAAAATTATGACTTGGGCTATCCAACCCTGGTGGTATGATGCAAAGCAAAGAGCAGTTTACTTTCCTAATTATCTATCTAGCTATCTATCCTGCAGAGTAAACTCAGGGGCACTTGACCCCAGAGCTACATCCCCAGTCCTTTTTACTTTTTATTTAGAGACAAGGTATCACTTATTTGCTGAGAGTCTCAGCTAAATTTTTGAGGTTGGCCTCAAACTTGTAATCCTCCTGCTTCAGCTTCTGGAGCCCTAGGTTGGTGGTGTGCGCCACTAGCCTGGCCTACTTTTCTTGATATTTAAAAGGTATATGCTGTGAAAAAGCCAGAACACCAGCCATCACCAACTAAGGACACTGTGCTATTCTCACATGTGCTCTCTGAGTCAAACTCGATAATCAACTCCTCAAAGAGAGGCCATTCTGATTATCAAATAAAATGATAGTTCTCTTTAACACTGAAACAGTTACTGACACCTCTGAATATAACCTATTCTTTATGTGTTCCTGTGATTTCACAAGCTATGGTATTTAAATAATACACAAGCAAGGGATGGTTTCCTAAAGAAAATGAGATTATATTTTCTGTTTGAAGGAAAGAAAGAATATGGCATCTATTATGGTTTGAATGTGAGGTGTCCCCCAAAACCTCATGTATGACAATGTAGCAAGACTGAGGTGAAATGTTTGGGTTAGAAGAGCCTTAACTCAATCAGTGAGTTAATTCCCAGGGATTAACTGGCAAATGAAGGCAGGTAGGGTGTGGCTGGATGAGGTGGGTCATTGGGGGCGTGCATTTGGATATATATTTTGTTATCTGGTATGGAGTTTCTTGCTCTGCTTCCTGGAGCCATATGTTAAGCCACTTCCCTCCACCACTCTCTTCCACCATGATGTTCAAGTCTCACCTTGAGCCCCAAGGAATGAAACCGGTGGTCCACACACTAACACCTATGAAACCATGACCTCCAAATAACTTTCTCTCCTAAAATTGTTCTTGTCAGGTCCTTGGGTCATCGCAATGAAAAAGCTGACTAAAACAGCATTGCACTAAGCAGAGTAACAACAATAAGGATTCACAAATGTGCCAACCCAGTTTTCAGACATTTTTTTTCCAAATTACATTTAATTTATCTACTTGTGTTTTCAGAGAAAAACTATGAGGAGGATAAAAATAAAATTTTTAAAAATGCAAATACATTTGTGTGTATATGTACATATATGTGTGTGTATATGTGTGTGTGTGTGTGTGTGTGTGTATAGGCATTATCTTAAGTTAGAAATGAAATTTTAAGAAAAGGACCACAAATTTCTTTTAAAATAAAAAGAGGAAATAAAGTACCCGATCATGGAAAATTTGAAAAAGAAAGCACTTAGTCATTGTAATAAATTCAGATATTTTCTTGTAATAAATTCTACAAAATTTAAAACCACTTTGGATTTATGTTATTAGGTATTAACAATATCTTTACTACTTCATTTTTTTTTATTTAAAGAGAGAGAGGGATAGTGAGAGACAGTAAGAGAAAGAGAGAATCAATTTTATCTAGCTTTTCATGTGGCTTTTGTTGCTCCGACAATTCTTGTGTATGTGGCGCTGGGATCCTAACTCGTGCCAGGCAGGTGCAATAACCACCAAGCCACAGCTTTATCCCCTACTTCATATGTTTTGATTCACTGCTGTTTATTTTCCAAATGGTCTATCTCTGAACTGTACCCCCGGCCCAATTCACTTATTTCTAAAAACATTTTCTGAAAATAAATCAATGAAGTAAGAAAGAATTAATTCTATTTTATATATGAAAACCTGAGAAAGATATGTTAAGTGCTCTAACATTATAAAACCAGTCAATGGGATAGCCAGAACTGGAATGCAGGTTTCTTAACTCCTCTCTTTTCATTAATCTAGTAGTTTTGAAATTTCAGCCCCTTAATTCTCTTTCAAATTAAAATTCTTATGAAATCCACTAATTTAACAAATAAAATTGGTGCTGCTTCAACGTAAGTAGACATTGGGGCCAGAGTCATATATACCCAAGCTGGCCCTTCCCTCCTCTGTAATGGACTTTGAAACTATTCTGGGAAATATCTAGGTCCGTCCCTCTCCAAGATGGACTTTGAGACTCTTCTGGGAAACATCATAACTTCCAGGACCAAGCGTAAAATAACACTGTCAAAAATTATCCCCTGCACACCCCAACAAAACCCATAAAGATTCAACTCATATACAAATGAAACTAATACCAATAAAATGACACCTGTCACAGCTACCATATCTGACTTTTATACTGACAAATCATCTATTGATGTAAATTAGAGTAAAATCCCATTCGTACTACTCCAATGTTCAGGACTGCACAGGGTTTAGTAATTACTAAATTGCTCCCATGAACTATGTGATATGATGGGAAGCAGGTGGGGTGGGATGTATTTCATTTATTTGACAATACTACTATCTCATTTATAATTATGACTTTGGGCGGGAGTGGTGGCTCAGCAGTTACGGTGCTTGCCTAGCGTTCAAGAGTCTGCAAGTTCAAACCCCAGCACAAACCCCAGCACCACGTACACAACAAATTCTTGAAAGCCACATGAAAAACTGAATAAAATTGATTCTCTCCCCCTCCCACTGTCCCTTGCTCATTAAAAAAAGGGAACTACAACTATAATTATGACTTTTACAGGGGCTGGAGTGGTGGCTCAGCGGTTGTGGCACTTGCCCAGCATGTGCGAGTTCAAACCCCAGTACCCACGTACACAACGAAGTGTCAGAGCAATGAAAGCCATGTGAAAAACTCAATAAAAATTGATTCCGTCTCTCCCTCTCTTTATCTCTCTCACTGTCCTTCTCTCTTAAAAAAAAAAAAAAGACTTTTACAATTCTAACAATGCCACTTGTTTCCAATGTAAAATACACATCCCTTTCATTAAACAAAATTTTATGTGGAGGCCATCTTATGAAATATTCTATTTAAAGGGAGGGTGCAGGGGCAGGTGAGGGAAACTAGCCCAGCTTCTCCAAAGCAGCTGAATGCTCTAGCATGCTAAAATGGAGGCACAGCTGGCAAAAGCAAAGAATTATTTCCAGGTTTCTGAGCCATTTTGTAATGCAAATGGTGAAGAGCAAATGATGTTGATGGACTAACATTTGAAGCAGAAGTACATGCAACAATACCTGATTTATACACATAAGCAAATGCACTTCAATGCAAAGTACAGTGTAAACTTCCTGTTCACACCCACCTGAGTAAACCATCATATATAACTATTCCACCCAAGGATCATAGTAGCAAGAAAGTATTAATTTTAAAAATCTTACCACAAACCTAACAGGTCGAGTTTACTAATCCCAGGTGCCAAACAGAAAGCAAATCTCAAATTTGATTTACCTTTGCAAATAAAACTTAAATTTAGAAGACAACGAAGGTAGAAATGATTTGATAGTCTATATACAAAATCACAGATAATGACAGACTACATCTACAAAAAGCATCAGGAAAATAGAATGCCAATATTTAAAGCATATAATAAGGACAGTAAACAACAACAAAATAAAGCTTCTTGCATTAGCTCTAAAAATGCTATTATCAGTTCCACTTTTCTTACGACCACACATTCCATCCAATAAATTAATCTGTTGTAACCAAAAATAAAAAATAAATCTAAAAGTTGTAACACATTTGAGATCTTTACAATCTTCAGAAAAGGGCAGCAAAAATTGATTTTCTTCTTGCCTGTGCTACAAATTACCCACATGAACAATAGAGAAAGTAATTTCAGCCTTTTTTTTTGGGGGGGGGGGTATCAGGTATTGAACCAAGGGGCCTCAACCATGAAGCCACATCCCCAGACCTTTTTTTCACTTTGAGACTGGGTCTCCCTAAATTGCTCAGAGTCTTACTAAATTGCTGAAGCCGGCTTTGAACTTGGGATCCTCCTGCCTCTGTCTTCTAAGCCACTGGGATTACAGGCCTGCACCACCACATCCAGCTTTTTAATTTTTTTTTTTTTTAAGAAAGAGAGGGATATTGGGGTGGGGGGGAAGAGAAATAACTTTATTTATTTTTTTTATCTGGCTCTTGTTTCTCCGACATTTAGTTGTGTACCTGGTGCTAGGGTTTGAATCCGGGTTCTCGTGCATGCCAGGCAAGCACTCCAAACCACTGAGCCACAGATCTAGCCCCTTTTTTTTAGACTTTTTACTTGGTAAAGAGATTCTAATAATTGCCTTATTGACTTGCATAATGGAAGAATGTACATTAAAACAGGATTTAAGGTATACTACTAAATATCATGTAACTTGTACACTGTAAAAGATATCTATTTACCAACCAATCACAGCAAATAAACATGTATGTTAACTAAACTTGGAAAGATTCCATATTAATTTATGCTTGTTGACTCAAAAGTTCCTGTAACTTTATGCTAAGAAACCATCCTATTTTGATAGCTACAGTTTATATACAAACTCTGGCTCTTTCCTGATATTACAGATACAGAACTGAGAATCCTCACTTATCAGAGGTCACTGTCAATAAAAGCTTATTTCAACTACTGGAGTTGGGCTTTGAACTCTCATAACAGATTAATGTACTAAAATAAGGATGGGGATATGCTATGAAAACCAGACAAAGCAATATGTAAGATGTGTCATCTTTTTTCACCTAATGTATCAGTATACAGAATGATACAATACCTGTAAATACAAAGTGAACTCCTGAGGCTGGAACAGTGGGTTCAGCAGTTATGGTGCTTGCCTGACATGGAGCACCTCGTACAACGAAGTGTTGGAGCAACAAAAGACACATGAAAAACTAAATAAAATTGATTCTCTCTCTCTCTCTCTCTCTGTCTCTCACTGTCCTTCTCTCTCTTCCATTTTTGGCTTTTTAGGAAAAAATAAAGATGATGAAGCATGGGCCTCACAGTGCTAACAGCCTTAAATAAAATAGCACTTGGTTTTCTTGGTTAGTATGTATCTAACCATGATAATGTTAGCAATTTAACATTCAAAAACATAAGACTTTTTTAAACTTTCATTCTTAGAAATTAAAAGGCAAGAGCACTTCTGGGATTACGTACATTGAGAAACTTTACCAGTGCTCCATAAAACATACACATAATGACTGACCATTATACTGAAATTGATATATTTAGTGAGACCCTATCTCAAAATAAAAAATAAAAACAACTTTTTGGTCAAGGAAGATATAGCCTAGTTTTAAAATGATGAGCCCAAAACAATAGAAAACATGTAGAGTTTGTCAGTTATTAGTGACAAGTTAAACTGAAAGGTTGCTACATAGAGGAGGAATGGAAAAAGACATGAGAATTATACATAAGAAGCTTGATGGAGGGGCTGGAGTGGTGGCTCAGTGCTTACAGTGCTTGCCTGGCATGCACAAGGATGAGGATTTGAACCCCAGCACCACATACACAACAAAGTGTCAGAGCAATGAAGGCCACTTGAAAAACTAAAGTTGATTCTTTCTCTTTCACTGTCCCTCTCTATTTTTTGTTTTTGTTTTTTAAAGGCAGCTTGATGGAGTAAGCAAAAGATTCCAGTCAAAAGGGAAAGGAGAGTGAGTGTGCAGAGAGATTCTGAACATGACTGATCATATAGAAAAGAAAAGGGAGGAGATAAACAGAAAGTTAAAGAGAGACGGAGTTCTGCAGTAATCCTGGGACAAAGGTTTAGTTCCGGTGCCCTTTTATTATTATCCTTCATTCTTTGACATAAGTTGATTGTGACTACTCATAGAAATCAAGAGTAAAACTAAAATAGTCTCCTGACATTTCCACCCCAATAGGGTGGAAATTTCTAAACTCTTAGCTTGTGATACAATTTCTAACTTCTTCAGTTTTCATCACAAATGCAGAGGACAAAGGTGAACAACGCTTTTGTAAGTTCCACTCTCTTTAATATGCTATCTGATATATTCATTAGTTGAAACCTAAGATTCAAACTTACCAATGATGGGGGGATTTTGGGGGGTAAATCTAATATTCAAAATTTATATATGTATTTTTTCGTTAGAAGCATGTTTGATTGTTCAACAAATAAATTTCTTAAAAACTTATCAACAAAATGTAATAGCTTGAAAGCATAGCAAATCAAACAAATTCTTGAATTCTTATCATATAATGTGCTTCCTTTTAAAAAGTAACTTTAAAAAAAGATCTTTTTCTGTTCTTCCTTCTAAAATTGAACATGGGGGTGCTCTACCACTGACTTTATTCCCAGTCCTGTTTACTTTTTTTATTTCATTTTTTTAAAGAGAGTGAGAAAAGAGAATTAATTTTTCATCTGGTTTTTGTGTTTTGGACACTTAGTTGTATATGTGGTGCTAGGGTTCAAACCCAGGTCCTCACACATGTCAGGCAAGCACCATAACTGCTGAGCCACCACTCCAGCCCTGCTATTTTTCTTTTTTTTTCTTTCAAGAGAGAAGGATAGTGACAGAGAGAGAGAGAGACAGAGAGAATCAATTTTTATTGAGTTTTTCACATGGCTTTCTTTGTTCTGACACTTAGTTGTGTACGTGGATTGCTGGGGTTTGAACCTGTGTACTTGCGCATGTCGGGCAAGCGCTGTAACCACCGAGCCACTGCTTCAGCCCCCTGCTATTTATTTTTTGAGACAGGGTTCTTGTTAAGTTTTGGAGGCTGGCCTCAAACTTGGGATCCTCCTCCCTCAAACTCCCAAAATTGCTGGGATTCCATGGATGTATGACCACATCTGGCTCCAAAGCTCTTTTAATTCAACATTTTAATTTGCATTTAAAAAGCAATACTTTCCTTTGTCCATTGAAGGAAAAAAAATGAATGGAAGCATAATTAAAGTGTATCTTATCAGCAGAAATCACGTAGAACTATGGTTTCCTCATTTACCTTGGGTAGGACATTATTCCTTATATCAAATATTCTTGTTTCCAAAGAAAAATTGTAAGTTATCAGGTAAATTCCATTCTTTTTGTTTAAGTTAGTAAAAAACAGTAACCAAGCCAGGTGTGGTATTGTACGCCTATAATCCTGGGGAGGCTGAGCCAGGAGAAACACAAGTTTGAGTGGAGAGCCTCAGCAATTTAGTGAGAGCCTATCTCAAAATAAAAAATAAAAACAACTGGAGATGTAGCTCCACGGTAAAGCACTCCTGAGTTTATCTCAAGTAGCAAGAGGAAAATAAATAACCAAATACATAGATGCCATAAATGTCCCAGGAATATAAAAATAAGATTTAAGGTTTATTTACGCTTTGTTTTAAAGAAGCTAAGTTAATAGATGTATTAGGTTCCACTATGTAAACAATTCTCAATTTCAAGGAACATGCTTGGAGGTTTAAGCAGGAGATACAAGCCTTTTACTGCTAATGATGGTTAATTTGTATTTTCAACTTGATTGGATTGAGAGATGCCTAGGATTAAAAGACTTCTGTGTGATTCCAGAGATCATTGACATGTGGGACAGCAAACTGAGAAGGGAGACCTGCCCTGAAAGTGGGCAGTACTGTCTAACAAGCTTGGGGGCGTGGATGGAACAAACAGTAGGAGGAGAAAGCCCTGTACACGCAGGCTCAATTCTTCCTGAGTGGGTGCATCAATTGCTGCTGCCATCATCTGAGGACTTGGGATTCTAGCTCCTTCACTCTTTCAGTGTGGACTCTGACCAGTGATTTTTCTTTTCTTTCTTTTTTTTTTTAAGAGAGAGGGACAGTGAGAGAGAAAGAGAAAATCAATTTTATTTAGTTTTTCATGTGACCTTTGTTACTACGATACTTCATTGTGCACAGGGTGCTGGGGTTCAAACCCACATCATCGAGCACGGCAGGCAAGCACTGTAACTGCTGAGACACCACCACTATAGCCCCAAGGTTTCAGCTTCTTGGATTGAACAGCCAGCCACTTGTTCCCCTGGATCTTCAGTATGCAGACAGCTATTGTGGGACTACCCAGTTTCTGACTGTATAAGCCAATCCAATAAACCCCATTTGACAATTATACTTATACATATCCTGTTGGTTCTGTTCCTCTAGAGAACCCTGTCTAATACACTTCTATTAGTCAATTGCTCTGGCAGTCAGATTTGATGTAATTCTTCCTGAGAAGAAATTCAAGAAATTCATATGCTCTGATCAGTCTAATTATTTGCCAATCAACCACAAGCATATATTCTGGGTCTTTTCTCTAAGTTCAGAACAGAATGCATAACACACAGTTCTTGTATTCAAAAAGTTTTAAATGTAACTTGGGAAACAAATCATGTGAGCAAAGAACTTACAATTTATAGAGGAACATGTAATTGAGCGTTAGGTTATATTATACACACTAAAAAGCCAAAAGAGTATACAGAAAAGGTATAGTAATATAGTAGAAAAGGCTATTCCACAGAAGCAATAATCAACCAAGTGTTGTTAATGTAATACTAGATAGTCCCAGAAGTAAATATAAAAGGAGCTAAAACAATCCAGCTTCTGTGTCACTCAAAGGTAATATAAAAGTCACTGAAATTCCTCCATACAAGCCTATCCCTTATGATTCATTAGAGATCAAATTCCAACTCTTCTTTGTGGTACTGGGGATTGAACCCAGGGCACTTAACTACTGAACCACATCCCCAGCCCTTTCTCTATTTTTATTTTGAAATAGGACCTAAGTTGCTTAGGGCCTCACCAGTTGCTAAGACTGGCTTTGAACTTTGGATCCTCCTGCCTTAGACCTCCAAGCTGCTGGGATTACAAGGATGTGCTACCCTGCCCAGCTGCAAAACACTTTTAATTTTAAAAGCATCAATAATCACAAAGTGACAATCTTTTAAATGAAATTCAATGCAAATGTGGCATCAAACAAATAAATAATCAAACAAAATTTATTTTAACATAAATGGCAACAGGACCCCAGAGGAAGCCCAGTGAAAGATGATCCCCTGGGTCTTCAAGCTAATATAAAATTTAAAAAAGAGATACGAGTCAATCAATTTTAACCATCAATAGCCAATTTTAACCATCAACAGCCTTCACCGGCAAGCATATCTAGAGACAAGCAGCATTTTAGTTTCTACCTACAGATGAGTAGGGATGGAAAAGCCATGATCTTTATTTAGTAACAGAGTAGAGTACTTAAAAAGATTTGGGTTTCTAAATAAATCTGATTTAAAAAGATAAAGTACTAATTAAATATAGTAGCACTTATTTAAAATTTAATTATGTTCTGTCTCATGTCATAAACAGGCCTGGTCCACTAGAATTGGGGTTGATTATGCCTAACTATTGTGAGGGTTAACAAACAGCCGTAAAGAAAGAAGCCTAAAACTTAAGGCAACCACTTAAGCCAGCACTGGCAGGTGGGTCAGACAGAGCAAATACTTTCAGAGGAAAACAAAGGTCAAGGGAGGCCAAGTTTGATGGCACATACTTGTAATCCCAGCTACTGAGAGGCTGAGGCAGGAGGACTGCAAGTAAGAGGTAAGCATGGGGGGATGGCAAGGTGGCTCAGCAGTACAGTGCTTGCCTGGCATGCATAACCCAGTTAGATCCCCAGCACCACATACACAACTAAGTGAAGGAAAACTGAAGACCACATGAAAAAATTAACTCTTTCTTTCTCTCTCTTAAAAAATAAATAAATAAATAAAATTTAAAAACAAGGGCTGGGGATATAGCTCAGTGGCAGAGTACTTGCCTAGCATGCGTAAGGCCCTGGGTTCAATCTCTTGAATTACAAAAGGAAAAAGAAAAAAAGAAAGCAAAAGGAGACAGATAAAGTAACAAGGGGAATATAACACTTTCTTACTGAAACAAGCAAGTTTTCATGCTATAAAAAATGAAAACTGTCAAATGATCAGAAGACCAAGATCAACTACCAGGAGAGAAAAGAGAATAGTAAGGCATTGGCCAACATGGACAGAAGATAAAGAATTGAGAAAAGGTTTACAAAACCTCAAAGGTGCACTTAGTCTGCATTTTCCCTACCATTTGGAATCCTATTTAACAATACTAAGTATCAACCCTTTGAAAATAACCGGTACCATACTAAGCTAACACTAAAACAAAGAGAATAATTGCATCTATAATCTATAAACCTAAACCCCAAACCTGGGAGCTATAAGTAAAAAAACAAAAAAAAATTTTTTAGAGGATACATAGTCACTTAGTGCACCGTACCTGTGTATTTTTATTAAATTATAAAACATATTGGTTCTTTCTAAGGCTCAAAATAAATAGTACAACAGCTAGTATATTCTGGATACTATCATATAACATACTCACATAAATGTTAAAACTAAGGCTTATGATGCTTCAGGAAATATTTTAAGTATACAAACTATTAAAAGAACACATGTGAGAAAGAAGAGAAACTGAGGAGATGCTTAGAAAGAAGAAAAAACATCATATCCACATATGATAGATTCTTGCCAAGAAACTGAACTTTTTTTTTTTAAGAGAGAGAGGGACAGTGAGAGAGAGAGAGAAAGAGAGAATCAATTTTTATTTAGTTTTGCATGTGGCCTTCATTGCTCCAACACTTCGTTGTATACATGGTGCTGGGGTTCGAACCCCCATCCTCATGCATGCCAGGCAAGCACTGTAACCAAAGAGCCACCATTCCAGCCCCAAGAAACTAAACTTAAATCTGATCAAGTTACTAGATTAGTGGTTCTTAACCAAGAGTGATTTTTGGCAATGTAAGGAGACAGTTTGATTGTCGCAACTGGTGGTGGGGGATGTTACTGGCCATCTAGTGGCTAAGAGACCACAGATGCTTTATGTTAAACACAAGTCTGTTTTTCATTCCTGTATCCAAAGTACCTGACAAGAGCAACTAAGAGGACAAAGTTTACTGGGCTCACAGTTTTGGAGGTCCATGTTCAGATGACTCTGTTACTCTGGGCCAGAGGTGAGGCAGAGCATCAAGGCAGAAGGGTGAGGCAGAAGAAAGTGCTCAGGTCCTGGCAATCGGGAAGCAGAGACAGAGATAGAAGCACCAGGGTCACAAATACAAGCCCCAATGGTATGCCCCCAGTGAATTCCTTCCTCTAATCATACCCTACCTATCTACAGTTACTACTCAGTCCAAACAAATTATTAATCCATTAAGTGGATTAATACACTAATTAAGCCCAGCTCTCATAATCTCTCAGTTCACCTGTGAACATTCTTGCATTGACAGAGTTTTGGGAGGACACCTTATATCCAAACCATAAAAACAATTACAACAAAAAGTTAATTATTCAGCATAACATGTCAACAGTGAGAGACTGAGAGACCCTTCTCTAGAACTAATAAGAAACACAGACATCAGAGAAACATGCTAAAAAACTTTATGGAATGCAATTAAGAAAATCCAAAACATAGAAAATTCTATAGATAAACAAAACAATGTGTTCAACAATAAATTATAAGAGAGAAAAACAAAACAAAGTCATGTCAAAAAAAACAATATGTGAACTTTAGAACAAAATTACTAAAAATACATATTACAGTGGAGAAATTTTAATAGCAACCAGAGATAGTTGATGCTGTTAAACCTAGGTAATGGGTATGTGGTATTTTCTTCTCTACTGTATGTTTGAAATTTTCATAATAAAAAAATTTTAAGGGGGATAGTTAACAAAAAGGCTTACACATCAAAATAACACTAGAATTTACAGAAATTACATTTATCAAAAAAGTCTTAAACTTTATGAATACACATATCCTGTTGTATTCTTTTTTGGCTGATACCAACTGACAGCTATGTCAAACGTACAGGCATCAGATTGGTATACTCAGTTTAGGAAACCGAATGTACATCCCCTAGTAATATCAGCATTTCTAGTTTCAGGTACAGTAGATACCTCATATAGGAATCTTGTATCTGTAACCAATTATAATCATTACAAAGTGAACACATAGTAGCTAAACAGAATTCGAGTGTGTACTTTTGGAGAATAAACCCATATTCCCCTATCTATCTCATAAATTGAATGGTAAAACCAATTTCTTCTATCTTCTCATAGCTAGAATACCACTATGGTGGTGGCTCATGCCTGTAATCTCAGCAGCTTGGGAGTCTAAGGCAGGAGGATCACAAGTTCAAAGCCAGCCCTAAGCAATTTAACAAGACGCTGTTTCAAAATAAAAAACAAAAAGGGCCGGGAATGTGGCTTAGTGGTTAAGTACCTCTGGGCTCAAACCCTGGTATCAAAAAAACAAACAAACAAAAAACAAAACAGAGACCAATTAGAGAAAAGCAGCCCAGAGACAGGAACTGTGAGTTGTCAGTGTTATTTATTATATCCTTCCCATATTCTGGGCACTGTTCTAAACACATTTTCATACAATGATGCATTTATTCTGTTTGTTTTTTGTCTTTCATTCTTCAATAATTAAAATAAAGGATTCAAGTAAACACTCATATAGTTACAGCAGAATCAGGAATTATTACAAGTGACTAAAGAATAAAATCATTTTGACTATATCTCATTTATGGAATGCATTCAAAGAATAATCACCAAAGCAACTACAAAACTATATTGTACAATCCAGCCTATAGTTTTATTACCACCTTTATTCTGATAGATTATTTGACAAGCTAATAAAGCTATTTATTTTTCATCAAAATCTTTTGATGCTATAAAAGTTCAGTGAAGTGATCATCTTTCTCTCAGAAAACTTACTTTCCTTTAATACTGAAAAAAGTTTCTATGAAGAAACTTGAAGACAGAGTGATCATGCTGAAAATCTATCCTTTACAAAAATTCTTACACAAAACCACAATCACTGAAGTCATCCTGTCAGCAGAATTTTGCAAGGTAGCTGAGAGCTTCTACCCTGTTCTTCTAAAATACTTTGGAAGGGTCACTGAGTCTCAATTCCAAAGTGAAGAGTATGTTCTACTCCACTGTTTTAATATCCCAGAGGTTAAATTAACACGGACAATCAAAATCGGGAACTTAATGGAGTTATAATTAGTATCTGTTTTTAGATTAAGGAATAGGGACTTGAAGACAATTGCTAACCTTTTCTCTCACAAAATCATGCTGACAATTTAAGGGTATAGCAATGCCCAAATTTAAGTAAGTTTTAAGGAGGTAGTTCCATAGTGCCAGCAACTTTTACCTAACATGACGTGACAAAAAAATTATGAGTGAAAACAGCACTATGTAGGGTTAAGCTACTAAAAAAAAAAATGCTCTCAAAGGAATGATTACCAATGCTTTTTCTAAAGATAAATAATATCTTAGTCAACCTAATGTTAGATCAAATTACTATCAAGATAATAAATATTAGGTGCTGGAGCAGTGGCTCAGCAGTTATGGCACTCACCTGACATGCATGAAGACACATGCATCAGGACACAAGTTTGAACCCCTGCATCACATACACAACGAAGTGTTGGAGCAATGAAAGCTATGAGAAAAACCGAATAAAACTGATTCTCTCTTTATCTCTCACTGTCCCTATCTCTTTAAAAAAAAAAAAAGATGGTAAATATTATAACTATAATTTTAAACAATATTGTAGCTCTTCATTTTTGTACTATCCAGAAAACAGATATAAACTCAAAATGTAGAATGCTATACCTACAGGCCATATAATTCAGAACTTAGCTGGGATATAATTAGCTACATTAAAAAAGAAACTGCTAGCATCATCTCATTAATGACTGGGATTTATGGTTTTTAGGTTAGTGACTTTTTGAGGGAAATAAGTAAAAACTACACATTAAGTACATTAAGAGAGTACTAAGATAATAGTTTATCATTAAAGAAAAACAAAAAAGGATTAGGATAGAAATAAAACCAACTTATACAAAAATACATAGCAAAAGAGAAAATATGAATTTATAACCCCCCTAAAAAAGTCTTTACTAAAACCAAAAAAAGTTGTAGGTTACAACTGTAATGGATAAACTTTGGAAAGAATGAAACTTTCTAGATATTTATACATAAAAACAAAGTATCAGAAGTAAGATTTAAGTCTAGGAATGTCAGGATATAAAATCTTCTTTCCTCTCTATCTTTTATGACTAAGGCATCTTTAGAGAATGCAGCAGACTTAGTGTCAAGGGATAAGGTATACAACAACAGGTAGCTAGATGGTTTGTTGAAGTCAGACAGGTTCGAATCTGAATTCTGGCTTTACACCTTCTACTGGCTGTATGATGCTGAGAAATTTACTTAACCTCTCTACGCCCTAACCCCAAGTTTTCCTAAGTACAAAATATGAATACAATAGTATAACCCTCTGGATGTTTATTTACCTATCAGAATGTAAATAGTATTGTTTATTATTATTATTGATTTAGCACCATTTGTCTATTTGCTACCTTTGAAGTGAGGAGGAAAGCTCAGGAAAATTCTAGTTTACTCAGAAAAAACAGAGGTAGGAGTTGGGGGTTTAGCTCAGTGGCAGAGTGCTTGCCTCATGCGTGCAAGGTCCTGAGTTCAGTTCTTGGCCCTGAAAAAAGATAAAACAGAGGCAACAGATCTTATAATAGCATAAGTAACTGCTTCTTGTTAACTGCCCATTCATGACAAATTTTTTAGGGGAGAATTCATTTTACTTATTATTTCATCTGTCCTTTGTTTCTCTGACACTTAGTTGTGCATGAGGTGCTGGGGTTTGAATCCGGATCCTTGTGCATGGTAGGCAAGCATGCCAAGCACTAAGCCACCCTCTGGCCCAACAATTATTTTTAAATTTCAAGGCTTGGTTAACAGAAAAAGAAGTGCAGCTCAGAACCATATTAGGTAACTTTGGGTAGAAAAGAATCTTATACCGTTATCTATAAATATTCTGTTTACAGTGATTACACAAAGTAATAATACATGTTTACAGAAACCTATAAACAAAGAACATTCTTTTTAAAAAGAGAGAGAGAGAGAATTTTATTTTGTCTTCCACATGGCTTTCGTTGTTCCGACACTTCATTGTGTACGTGGTGCTGGGGTTCGAACTACATCCCCACACATGCCGGGCAAGCATCACAACCACTGAGCCACTGCTCCAGCTCCAACAAAGGACATTCTTAAAGAAACTAGTCAGGAGGAGAAATGTCTTGTTTGACTTTAAATTTATACATGTCCTGAAGAAGCAAGATCCTCAGAGATATTCATAAATAACTTCAAAGTTCCTCCTTACAGATTCAATACAAAATTCCTGTTTAACCTCCCTATAACATAACCATCAAAAGCAAAGTATAGGTGCTGGAAATGTAGCTCAGTGGTAGACCACTTTCATGGTGAGGCTCTGCTTTGAGCCCCAACATGCAAATGAAACAAAGCAGAAAAAAAGCACAGCAGAATATATATGCACAGCACACTTACCTATAGTGTACAATCACATACATTATAAAGGAATTCATTAGGCTTAAAATCAACATTTTTATCAATGTTGTAGCTATTTCCATTAGTTGAAAAAGATCCTGGGTCTAGCTTCACTTTTTGCAGAACACACTCAAAATAAAATAGTGTGTCGGCAGATTAAGTCCAAACACAGTGCAAAAGTCATCAAATACTGCTAATTATATAACAAAACAAACACAGAGAAAATAGTAACAAAATAGTAACATAAATCTTTATTCATAAATCTGAAAATACCAGGGCTGGGGATATAGCTTAACAGTAGAGCACCTGCCTGGCATATGAAAGGCACTGGATTTGATCCCCAGAATCACAAGTATATACATACATACATACATACTCCCAGTGAAATGCTAAACTTCTTGGAATGATGTCCAACAACCAAGACATGACCTGAAAACATTATCAATGAGTTTAATTCCAAACATCATTCAAATTCTTAAATCTCTTTCCTGTTATTTACCTATTATTTTCAATTCAGTAGAGCACTTTCATAAGATGAAAATTGGAAAGAAAAAAAAGCCCTCCAGGCTTTGACATTGTATTTCAAAATAAACAAAAAAAAAAAAAAAGAAAGAAAAGAAACATTTAACAATTATTAAAAGGTGTTCATTTCTCAAAGTTCTACTCCTAGGTTTTCTTTTGGTTATGGTTTGGATATGAGGTGTCCCCCAAAAGCTCTTATGCTAATGCAGGAATATTCAGAGGCAAGATGATTAGATTACGACAGATGTAACCTCATGGGCCCATCACAGTTTGAATGGCCATCTTGGGTGTTAGCTGTAGGCTGGCAGGGCATGGCTGGAGAAGGTGAATCAGTGGGTGCATGGCCTGGAAGGGTGCTTATTGCCAGTGGCCCCTTCTCTCTTGCCTCTTTCTGTTTCCTAACCACCCCCTCAGCTTTCCTCCAATGGGCCCTTCCCTCACAATGTGCTGCCTCACCTTGGGCCCAGAGAAATGGAGCCAGCTATTTATGGATTGAGACCTTGGAAACCATGAGTGCCAAATAAACTTTTCCTCCTCTAAATTGCTCTTGTCAGGTACGTTGGTCACAGTGACACTAAAACATTTCTGCTCTTCACTAATCTCTTTAACTTTGACTGAACAAATGCTCATGACTCCCAGACCTCTCTGTTTCCCAAGACTACAACACTGAAATACAGAACCAAATTTCTAAGTTCCTAATAAATATCCGAAGAGCTTTTCAATAAAAAGGAGCTAGAACTTGCTGGTTTTGAGGATTCCCCAGTCCCTCCAGATGCAAACAACATGAAAATAAGAAACAGCTACCAAGCAAAGTTCAAATTCAAGGCACTGATAGGGAAACATGATCTAAAAGGTGAGGCTGAGAGTACAGTTATAAAATTCTTTGTTAGCACCTCAGAAAGATCTAAGATGGTACCTCTGAGTACCATCAGGCAAAAGGCCTTTTAAAGAAAAGATTATTTTAAAGCTTCTAAGAAGCTAACAGGCATTGTCACTCTGCAGAAGAAAGAACAGCTTGTCTCAAAGAGATTTTTAGGTATGGCTTCTGTCTAATTAAGTGAACCCAAATAAGATTTACAGGAGATGCACAAAGTTTCAGAGAGAATAAACTGAAAGAAACATTGCCCATTTGAACTGAGAGACAAAGTACAAAACAAAAAGACAGCTTTCAACACCAAAACTTCCATAGTAAGGAACTGAATAGAAGAAATTACATAGCAACAAACAGCCCACTTTTCATAGAAAAGGAACAATAACTCAGATTATGAAGCTAAAAGCTTTGAAGGCAAAGCTAAGAACCATGAAGAATTATTCCCAGATCTTGAATTCTAACTGAGGAACTACTAACCTGTTTTTCGCTAGATTTCAAAACTCACATAAAGCAATGACACCTCTGTGCCAACATTTTCCCTCTTTTTGAACAAGAATACATATAATGGTTATCTTATAGCAGCTCATGGGGTGGGGATATATAATATATACTTTTAGTTTAACAAGTCTTCACATAGGACTCAAAGAGCTGAAATTAAGAAACTACTCATAGGGCTAAAGCAGTGGCTCAACAGTTACAGGGCTTCCCTGGCACGCACGAGGATGCAGTTTTGAACCCCAGCACTACGTACACAACTGGAGCTAGGAAAATCACGAGAAAAACTAAATAAAACTGATTTTCTCTCTCTCTGCTCCTCTCTTTCTTTAAAAAAAATAAAAGAAACAAAACTACTCATGATTGCCCCATCTAAACCTGGAACTGATTTGGGATAATATACTAAACTGTAATATGATGTTATATAAAGAGAAATTCTTGTGGAAGAGGGGAATATATTATGAATGTGGCATGAATGTAAATAATCTGTAGCCACAGAATGTACTGTGAACACCTAAAGTATGTTTACAAATTCTCTAACACTTTCTTCAAAAAGTAGAACTCAATTCTCCTACACTGTAACTTGTTTCTATTATTTAAAAGAAAAACAAAACTTCCAAAAAAATAGAATAACAAGTAGGAAAAATAGTAAAATTGCAGTGTAGGAATCTAGTAAATGCTACTTTGACCAAGTGATGAACATTAACGTTAGTGAGATCATGTACACTGCAACTATCCCCTAATATGATGTAACAAGGACACTCTGCCTCTGTTGCATTCTTTTCCAAGGTCCATCATTAAGGTCTGAATGAGTGGTGTGGTGGTGTTAAGAGGTGGGCAGTAGGTTTTTGGGGAGGTGTTCAGATCATTAGGGCCTTACCATCATAAATGGATTAATGCCCTTATAAAAATGCCTTGCAAGAATGGGTTTGCTCTCTTCTGCTCTTCTTCTTCTTTTTTTTTTTTTAAGAGAGAGGGACAATGAGAGAGAGAAAAGGAGAAAATCAATTTTACAATTTTATTTAGTTTCCTTGCTCTGAGACGGGTTTAAACCCACGTACTCGCACATGCTAGGCAAGCGCCTTAACTGCTAAGCCCCTCTCTTCTGTCATATGAGGTACAATATTCATCCTTCCATTTTTGCCTTGTGATGACAGAGTTTGTTCTCTCTGGATGATGCATTATTCAAGACACCACCTAGGAAGCAGAGATAGAACCTTCACCAGACACCAAAACTACTCATCCCTTGATCTTATACTCTCAGCCTCCAGAGCTATTAGAAAATAAATTTATTTTCTTTATAAATGACCCAGTTTCAGGTATTGTTTTATAATAGCAGCTCAAAAAATGCAGCATATAAACCAGTCTAAGCATGAGAAAAATGGCAGGCCAAGACTAACATGCGTACTACAGGATATCTGGCTAGTATTTTTCAAGACTGTCATGATCATTTCACAATGTATACATATCAAAGCATCAAGCTGTGCATCTTAAATATACACAATTTTTATTTGTCAATTACACCTCAAAAGAGCTAAAAAATAAACAAAAATCTATCAGGTCATGAAAAACAAGGAAAGACTGAAAACAGACATTTAAGGAGACCGGAAAGATATGAAAATTAAATGTAAATTTAGTTAGTTTAGTCAGAAATTCAGCGGTACCTTGGATAGAATCCTGGAACAGAAAAGGAATGTGCATACAAAAGTTGAATACAAATAAAATCTGGAGTTTAGTTAATAACAAAGCACCAGAGTTTCTTATGTTGACAAATGTACCATGGTAATGGAAAATGGAAAAACTAGTTGAGGAGTTTAAAAGAATTTATTATACTACATTTGTAACTTCTGTATGAACCTAAAATTATTCTAAAATAAAATTAATCTCTAGCCAAACCAAGGCAAAACTGTACTGAATTAATCTGTTTTGTGTTACTATAACAAAAAACAACAAAAAGAAAAAATAGAAGTCAGATAACTTACAAAATAAAGAGGTTTATTTGGTTTATGATTCTGATGGCTAGAGGGTCCAAACAGCACAGCACTGCTGTCCTGACAAGGCTCTCTATGGCTGTATCACAACATGGCAGAGAAGCAAAAAGGGAACTGGCCATAAGCAGGAGCAAGGCAGCAACAGCAATTCAGAAGAGGTTTCAAACTTGTTTAACAGCCTACTCTTGCACAGTTTCCCACAAGAGCAAGAACATACTGTGTAGGAAAAGCATTGATCCCTCTTAAAGACCTAATCACCTGCCAGTAGGCCTCACCTCTTAAAGATTCAATGTCTCAATACTGTTACATCGAATACCAATCTAGCATATAAACCTTCAGCAGACACTCAAACCATACCCAAACCACAGCACATACTCATCTCGGAGCATTAGTCACTGCATGAAAACATGTTTAGAACAGTGACTGGACTGTGGCAAGTCTTTAATGAACATTAGCTGTCGTTATCCTTATATTAAGCAGAACATGATAACAACAGCTAGCTTTATTAATTCCATACTTATTATAGAACCCTATTCACCATTATTTCCCAGAAAAACAGGAACTTTGACATGTACTTAATTTATATTTCTTAAACGGGGTAATGATGAAGAATGAGCAGACACAGCAGCTCACAGAATGTATCATACAAGCACTGCAACTTCCCACGTACACTCAGGCTTGAGCTTGCACTTGCCTGAATATATGCTCTCTCATCCCTTGCTCTGGAAGAACAGTTGCCACGTTACTCTATAGCCAGCAACCAGCAAGGAACAGAGACCTCTTCCAAGAACCATACTGAGTAATCCTGAAGGTAGATTCTTCAGCCCAAGTCAAGTGTTGAGATGGCTGCAGCCTCTGATGATGTTGAGCACTAATCACAAGGGACCTTGAGTCAGAACCACTTAGCTACGCTGCTCCCTAATTCCTATCCTAATTCCTATGTGAAATAATAAATGCTTGGGTTTTTTTTGTTTTGTTTTTTTTGTTTGTTTGTTTTTAAAGAGAGAGGGACAGTGAGAGAGACAGAGAAAGAGAGAAACAGCTTTATTTAGGTTTTCACATGGCCTTAGTTGCTCCAACACTTAGTTGCGTACATGGTTTTGAGGTTTGAACCCGGGTCCTCGTGCTTGCCAGGCAAGCGCTGAAACCGCCGAGCCACAGCTCCAGCCCCAAATGCTTGTTTTTTTAAAGTCCCTAATTGTGGAAATAATTTGTTATATAGCAATAGGAGATTAATACATACCCTCTCTCCCCTTATTAATTCATTCTACAAATATTTATCAAACACCTACTTTAATATTTTCAGGCTATAACAGATACAAATATTAATGATAAATCATAGGCTTCTTGGAAGCATAAGCTAACAAGATACTGTAGTGGACACATACTGGTTTTATTTGTCTAGCATGCCTAAGCCCTTTGGGGAACTGCTCCTTACCTATTCCCTATGATATTCACTGTCAATCTATATCTTACCTTATCCTTGGTTAAAGGGCTGGGCAAATACTACAAATATAAATGGCCATCTCTATAAACAATGACTCCTATGTGTGACCTAAGCAGGGAAAATAATAACTTACCTTTTATCAAATACATATATTGGGAAGAGAGATGAACTTGAAAAGACAGATCTGGGTCTGCTAGGTGTCATCTTGCCTCCATATGAACTCAGCATGTTTAAAGAATAACATAAATAGAGCCAGACACAGTCAAGAGATACCTGAAACCAGGAACCAAAAATGAGCTTCATAAGAAGCTAACCCAGCCTGAAGCAGTGGCTCAGTGGTTACAGCACTTGCCTGGCATGCATGAGGACACAAGTCTGAACCCTAGAACCACATACACAAGGAAGTGTTGGAGCAAAGAATGCCACATGAAAAACTAAATAAAATTGATTCTCCTTTTTTCTCTCTCTCACTATCCTTCTCTCTTTTAAAAAAAAAAACAGCTAACCCACTGACCTCCTTTTTGGCTTTAGTTTGACACTAGTATAGATGTTCTGTTTTTTAAGTCTAAGTTGTATTAAGTGCTAGAGAAAGGTTCACAACATCCTGGGAACTCATCAGATTCAAGTGAAGGAACAGGATCAATTCATGGCACAGGTGTTCAGTAATAAAGGCTTTGAAGAAGTAAAAGGATTTCGCCGACTGAAAATGAAAATGGATAAAGATATTCCAAGTAGCAACAGGAAAGAATATGGCGTGTATGTAAAATGCAGTCCAGCTTGGCTAGACAGTGATATAAACTGATGATAGATAACAGATGCCTCAAATGATATTCTTACAAGCCAAGGCTGTTTTCTCTAGTCTACAGAAGTGACCATGAGGGCATATCACTGAGAGATAGATCAAATTCCAGCTCCCTTTTATGGGGATTGGAGTGACGGCTCACTAGTAGAGCACTTGCCTGGCATGCACAAGGACCTAGGTTCGACCCCCAGCACCACATATACAACTGAGTGGAGGAAAAACAAAAACCAGATAAAAAAATAAAATTAACTCCCTCTTTAAAAAAAAAAAAAAAGCAAACTCCTTTTATGATCAACACTGTTTAAATATCACCACTCAACTAATTATGCATCCTCTAGATTTATCATCATAATTCGAGGCTGGTTTTCTACTGCATCCACAAGAGTATTAAATGACTTATTAAAATTCAGACATACTTCATCTGTTATTTACTTCCAATCTACTCAAGTTAATAATCCTGGCAATAGAAAGGAACTGTAGCTTATTTGGCAGTTAGTCTGAGCTGGTTCCTAGTGATTACCACTCATTATTGCCACCTGCATCTTGAGTAATATTATTGAGTTCTTTAATTAATTATACATAGAGCTATCTAGAAAGTTCAGAAACATGATAAACCTGAAACAGTTTGAGTTAAAAAAAATCATACTGTTTCCCTGATACCATAATTCATTTTCTAAAAAATTCATTCAGTATTAGGAATGGCTTCACAACACACAGAAAATTAACTCAAAATGGATCAAAATGGAATTAAAACTATAAAACTCTTAGAAGAAAACAATGGCAAAGATTCATAGCAATGGATTCAGCAATGATTTCTTGGATATAATATCAAAACTAAGGGCAACAAGAGCTGGAACAGTGGCTCAGCTGTTGGAGTGCTTGCCTGGCATGCGCAAGAGGACCTGGGTTCAAACCCCAGAACCACCTACAAAACTAAGTATTTGAGAAACAAAGGCCAGATGAAAAGATGAATAAAATTGATTCTCTCTTCTCTCTTCCTTTCTCCCTCTAAAAACAACAAGAACAATGGAAAAATAAACTGGATAATATCAAAATTAAAAAATTTTTGTGCATCTAAGGACACTATCTAAAGAGACAACTCATAGAGCGGGAGGAAATATTTGCAAATCATTTATCTGACATGGGAATGATATTCAAAATATATAAAGAACTCCTACAACTCAACAATAACAATCAGATTTTTTAAAAATGACAAGACTTCAATAGACATTTCTCTAAAGAAGATACTCAACATCACTAATCATTAAAGAACTGAAAGTGAAAGCACAATGAGTTGCCACTTTACATCCACTAAGACGGCAATTATCAAAAAAATAAAAAGAAAGTGTTAGTGAGGATGTGCTGGAACTGGAACTCCCATGCATTGCTGGGGAGGATACAGAACTGTGCAGCCACTGTGCAAAATAGTCTGGCAATTCCATGGTTCAATTCCCCAGTACCACAAAAAAAATTAAAAAATAAAAAAGTTAAATATAGGTTTTCCATATGATCTAATTATACCCAAATGAATTAAAAGTGGGAGCTCAAATAGATATTGAACATCCATGCTCATTATTCACAATAGCCAAAAGCTGTAAAGAACCCATGTCCATCATCAAAAGACAAATGGATAAACAAAATGTGATATATACATACAACAGAAAATCATTCAGCCTTAAAAAGGAATGAAATTATGACACATTCTACAACATAGACAAACCTTAAAAATACCATGCTAAGTAAAATAAGTCAAATATAAAAGGATAAAATTGTACAGTTCTGTTATCTGAGATATCTAGAATAGGCAAATGCATACAGACAGAAATACGACGGAGATCAGCAGGAGCTGGAGAGAGGCAAGAATAGGGAATTATTGTTTAATGTGTGCTAATTTTATGTTTGAAATAATGAAAAAGTTCTGGAAATAAATGATGATGATGGTTACAAAACAATGTAAATAAACTTACTATTACTAGATTGTACAATTAAAATAGTTAAAATAGTAAATTTTATGTTATGCATATTTTTATTATAATTTTTTAAGTGCTAAGAATGGGCTAAGACTAGAGACCTTCTTCATTTATCTTGGCAGTATCCAGTACCCAAAACTAGACAAACCTAAGCAGTTTCAACATTGCTGGGCATGATACATTGTTGCCTTAATATTTGGACATGGTCTTAAATTCAAAACTTGTTTCCAAGCCCTCTTAATGCTTGGCTTACTCTCAAGAACCTCATCTGTCCACAAGAATAGCAAGCCAGAATGGCAGCAATCTGAAGTAAGTCCAACACCAAGGTCTGTTGGCAGGCTAGTCAGGCTGATACTTCTGCAGCGCCAAAACCCCATTCTCATAGGGTCAATGAGTTTGCAAAGATACTCATCACTCTCCCTTTCCCCCTTTAAATCTTTTTCTTGATGCACAGAGAAAGGGATGTCATAAGAAACAATGATTTTTTTAAAGCCTATTGGGAAAAACACAAGTTCAATAATCATAAATTCATTTCTTTATGAATTTTTTTAAAATTAATTTTGACACAAACAGCATTTTCTTAACTGTCAAATGTTAAATTTCATTTATTTTCCCCCAAGTGGAAGGGGTATGTATGGAAAAACTCAAAGTGCATATCAGATGGTGAACTTAGCAAAAAAGGCTGTTAAAAACTGACTAGTGATACCTGTTTATACTAACATATTCAAGCAAGAAAAAAACAAGCATTTACCTCAATTCCTCATTTTTTCTAGTTGCCTACATCATTTTAAGTCAGCTTGGCACAATTTGTCTGCATTCAAAACATTTCCTATCTGTTCAATTCCCTCTACTACTGGCTCCATCTTCCTCTATGATATTATCTTACCTGGTGCATGGTACCAGTCCCCTTAAGTGGTCTCTCAGCTTTACCTTTCTTTTTTTCCACAATATGGATTTTTATTAGTTATCCATGGTCTTGGCAAATAAATTTTTGAACACATTGAAATTAAAAAAAAATTAAACAAGGGAATTATCACACATGAGGAAGAGAGATGGAAATGTCAAAAGTCCATGTAGTTCCATCTCTATTATTATTATTATTTGTAAAGAGACAGGGAGAATCAATTTTATTTATTCATCTGGTTTTTGGTTTTGTTTGTTTTTTAGAGAGAGAAGAACAGTGAGAAAGAATCAATTTCATTTCGTTTTCATGTGGCTCTTGTTGCTCCAACACTTCCTTGTGAATGTGGTGCTGGGGTTCAAATCCAGGTCCTTGCACATGCCAGGCAAGCGTCATAATCACTGACCCACTGCTCCAGCCCATCATCTGCTTTTTTCGTCCCCAGCACTTAGTTGCGTATGTAATTCCAGGGTTTGAACTCAGGTCCTTGCGCTGAACCACCACTCCAGCCCTCTATCTCTATTAGTTTTTTGAAGTGGAATATTAATATTGAATCCATTCATCTCTAAATACCTAAATCTTATTAAGAGAATGAAAGATGAAGTTTTTATTTTTTTATTATTTTATTTTTTAACATGAGATTCCATCATATAGAGGTTTGGAAGCAAATAAGAACTGCTCTTAATTAAAAATCAATTTCAAACTTAGTGATTTTCTCCCCTGAGATCTCAGTATCCTGGCTTCACCCTTGACTTCATGCATTCCATTTTCTGCAGATCAATAAAAATGATCCTATTAGGACATAAATCACATCATACCATTCCCTTGTTTGAAAACTCTCTAATGGTTTCTGATTACACTTATAATAAAATTCAAATTTCCTCCTAAGGCTAACTTCTCACCCTCTGTATTATCTGCCCCTACATCTTCCTGAGGCTGGCCCTTTCCTGTCATTCCACACTTGGCTTACCTCCTTGGAAAAGCATTCCCTAATAAAATTAAAGCAGCAGCCCCTTACTTTGAGGTAAAGTCTGAACACCTGTAACTTTTTTAAGCTCCTTGAGCAAGTCTGATCACTTTCACACACTACACCACTATCACTATAGTATATCACTATACAGAACCACTGCATGAAATGAGTCTTGCTTTTGCTTTATACTAAAGAATTCAAGTCACCATACTACAGTGATACATGCACATCCATGTATATAGTAGTATAAGTCACAATAGCGAAGCTATGAATCAGGCTAAGTGTCCATCAACCGATGAAAGGACAAAGAAAATATGGAAGTTTTATTCAGCCATTAAAAAAAATAAAATTATGTCATTTGCAGGAAAACGGATAGAACTAGAGAGCATTATGTTAAGTAAAACAAGTCAAACTCAGAAGGTCAAGAACCATGTTTCCCTTCATATGTGGAAGCTAAAGAGGAGAAAGTAAAAGTAAGTTGGGGAGGAGGTCTAACGAAAACCAAAGGGAGATCAATAGAGGAAAGGAACCGGGGGTGGGAGGTGGGGAGAGAGAAAGGGTAGTGCTGAGGAGTGATTCTGGCCAAATTATATTGTTATATTGTGCACATGTACAAATATGTAACAACAAATCCCATCACTGTGGACAACTATTATATATCAATAAAAAATGTGGCAAAAAAATCCATGGAACTCAATTAGATCACTCAGGAAGTGATTTGTATAAAAAGCAAAAAAAGAAAAGAAAAAAAGCTCAAGGACTGAGTCTAGGAGCACTCCAACATTTAGAGGTTAGGGAGATAAGAAGGAATCAGCAAACAAGATTTTAAAAATAAGTAGATGGACTAGCAAGCTAGGAGGAAAACTAGGCAAAATGATGTCTTAGAAGACAAGTATTGGGGCTGGAGCTGTATCTCAGCAGTATCACGCTTGCCTAGCATGTGCAAAGACCAGCGTTCAAACCCCAGCACCACATACACAACTAAGTGTCAGAGCAACGAAAAACAGATGAAAAACTAAAGTTGATTCTCTCTCTCTCCCTCTCTCTGACTTTAAATATGAAAAAAGCCATGTACTTCAAAGAGAATTCAAGAGAAATTAATATCAAATGCTGTTCATAGATAACTGAAAACTCACTGTTTTAAGATGAAAATAGATGCAAAATGTTATATTAAGTTTTAAACAACAACTTAAGAAAAACAAGTGCTATATTAAAAGCAAAGCATTCTAATCTTTAGCACATCCAAAATATTAAATATGGCTACTAATTATGCAATTTTTTTTCACACAGCCCTTGGGATCAAACCCAGGGGCTCGCACAGGCTAGGCAAGTGCTCTACCCCTAAGCTACATCCCCAGCCATAATTACACATTCTTAAATAAAACATATGACAAAATATAAAATTGTCTATATGCAATTATCAACTACTGAATAATTTTGATTTTTAACTCTTTCCAAACTAAATGACCACTTACATTTTTCTTTCATTAGCTATTATCTGTTCTCTATTATATAACTATTTATTCTGATTACTAATGCTGACCAAAGTTTTTTTAGCATCTTTTTTTTTTAATATACTCTTCTGTGCAAAGTATTTTTTCTAAATAGCTGATTTGGAGTTAGTCAGAATTTAAGTAAGTTTTGAATTCTGATGTTTGATTTTTAGCAAGTGTAAAAGCAATAAAATAATGGTTTTCTCGGGAAACAAAATTTCTTGCTCTTTTTCTTTTCTTTAGGTGCTATCTTCTAGATAGTATAACTTGGAACTGTGAGTTTCAGACCACAATTATTATGGAACACTTCTTAGAATGACAAAAACGTGTTGAACCATTCAGAATTAAAGTTTGAATAAATCCTATTTTCTAAACCTGATATATAAAATGGAAAATTCTTTTATCTATTTTTTAAAAATATAATCTAAACTGATTTAAATATTCTCAAGTTTCAAATTTCATGAAAGCCTACCAACAAAGGATAGCTGAATATCTATCAGATTAGTGTAATAATTTCTTTGGAGGCCTTCCCTTATTACAATGTTAAAAGTGAAAAACTGGGACTACAGCGGTTACTCAGCAGTTAAAGCACTTGCCTGGCATGCGCAAGGACCCGGTTCAAACCCCAACACCACATATAGAACTAAGTGTTGGAGAAACAAAGGCCAGATGAAAAAAAATAAATAAAAATTGATTCTTTCCCTCTCTCCCTCTCTTTCTTTAAAAAAAAAAAAGTGAAAAATCAATGTTAAATATAAGAATTATGGCCTGGAGCAGTGGCTCAGCAGCTAGAGCACTTGGCTGGCATGTGCAGTGACCGGAGTTCAAACCCCAGCACCAATGCACAACTAAGTGTCAGAGAAATAAAGACCAAATGAAAAAATAAATAAAATTGATTCTTTCTCTCTCTCTCTTCTCTTTTCAAAATAAATAAATAAATATAAGAATTATCACAAACTTGTAGTGTTTGCGTTACAGCTTATGTTACCCAATATGATATCTAAACTTGCCTCCATCTGAATAATTTATTTTTTCATCTGGCCTTTGTTTCTCCAACACTTAATTGTGTATGTAATGCTGGGGTTTGAACCCAGGTGCCTGCACATGCCAAGCAAGCGCTCCAACTGCTGAGCTACGATTTCAGCCACAAATCTAAAATTTTTTGAGTGCCAGCATGACACTGATAAGATGCTCAAAAAGTATGAATTTCAGAGCTTTTCAGAATTGGGGTTTTCAGATTAGGAATGTCCAATAGATAAAGCTATGCCAATATTCCAAAAATCTGAAAAACCATGAAATCTGAAACATTTTTGGACTCATGCATTTCAGATAAAGAATATTCTACCTGTATTTCTATTAATGTTTTTGAATACC
Source organism: Aplodontia rufa (assembly GCA_004027875.1). Taxonomy (NCBI): domain Eukaryota; kingdom Metazoa; phylum Chordata; class Mammalia; order Rodentia; family Aplodontiidae; genus Aplodontia; species Aplodontia rufa. The sequence continues at coordinate 35,510 of PVKS010004493.1, read as the reverse complement.
AACTTATATCAGTATAATGAGCCCAATTTTGGTACTCACTTCACTTAGCTATGTCTGAAGCAAGTCACATTATCTGTCACTGATAGATAACCTCTCTACAAAATGGGCACATATCATCTCACCTATGTAATTCACCTACATATGTACAATGATTTCTTAAGAACTCTCTAACTTCTAAGGAAGACCTCTTGTTTCTACTGAAATAGGTACATCATCTAGGCATACAACTATTCCCATTGGTTTATACATCATCTCTGATTTTTTTTTTTTTAAGAGAGAGGGACTATGAGAGAAAAACAGAGGGAGAATCAATTTTATTTAGTTTTTCATGAGGCCCTAGTTGCTCCAAGACTTCGTTGTATACATGGTGCTGGGGTTTGAACTTGTGTATTTGCACATGCCAGGCAAGCCACTGCTCCAGCCCCTGATTTTTTTTTTAAGGCCAAATTTTCGTATTTCATAAAGATGTTGGGGTGTGTGTGTGTGTGTGTGTGTGTGAGAGAGAGAGAGAGAGAGAGAGAGGCTTGCTCCAGCCCCCTCTAACTGATTTTGAGCTACAACGATAAAGTACCTATTCAGTACCTGTAACAGTAACTGTATAACTATTAAGTCTAAAATATCTGGCCTTTTAAGAAAAGTTTAGATCTCAGGTCCCTGCTTCCAAGATGATCAAATCACAACAGCCAGATATGGAACCAGACTAAGTGTCAATCAATGGATGAATGCATAGAGAAAATGTGGTATCTATACAAACTAGAGTTTTGGGGTTTTGTTGTTGTTGTTGTTTGTTTGTTTTTTGCACCAGGGATTGAACCCAGGGGTACTTAACCACTGAGCTGCATCCCTTTTTAATTTTTTATTTTGAGACAGGGTCTCACTAAGTTGCTGAGGCTGGCATTGAATTTGTAATCCTCCTGCCTCAGCCTCCTGAGTTGCTGTGATTACAGGTGTGCACCACCATGCCAGGCCTGCAATACAGTTTTATTCAGCCATAAAGAAAAATGAAATTATGTCACTTGCAGGAAAATGGATGGATCTACAGATCTTTATGTTGAGCAAAGTAAGTCAAACTCAGAAGGTGAATGGAAGTTATGTTTTCTCTCATATATGGAAGCTAGAGAAGAAAAAGGGAAAAATGGCAGGGGACAGATCTCATAGAAAGCAAAGGGATATCTATAGAGTAAAGGAACCAAGCAGTGGGTGGTGAGGAGAAAAGAGGAAAGTGCTGGGAAAAGATATTGGCCAAATTATATTGTTATATTATGTGTACTTATGAATGTGTAACCACAAATCCCATCATTCTGGACAACTATTTTGTATCATTTTTAAAAAAAAAAGAAACTAAAGAGACTATATAAAGAAATATACCAGCTTTAAAAATATATATCTTCTCATGATTAAGAGAAGAAGAAATAGGGGCTAGAGCAGTAGTTCAGTGGTTATGGCACTTGCCTGGCATTCACAAAGATATAAGTTCAAACCTCAACACCACATACACGATGAAGAGTCAAAGCAACAAAAGTCACATGAAAAACTAAATAAAATTGATTCTTTCATTCTCTCTCACTGTCCCTTGCTCTTAAAAAGAAGAAGAAGAAGAAGAAGAAGAAGAAGAAGAAGAAGAAGAAGAAGAAGAAGAAGAAGAAGAAGAAATAATTCTCTATAATAGGATGTAATAGAAGAATTTGTTTCATGATTTATCTGAAAATAAGTCCAATTATCTAATTTAGTGATCTGGTTATTTTCTTACTAATTACCAGTTTCTCCACTCCCCATCAAAAAACATAAACCAGGTCATTAAGAATCTGATTAGGTAGGCATCTGGAGCACAAACTGAATGACTTGAAGAAATATCACACTCAGATTATCTGCTGTAATGACTGTAGAATATGGAAAAAAAAAAAGGTGGGGGACATGGTTTTGTAAACAACCAAGATCAAATTGAGAATTATTTGTGAGCTCAAGGTCAGAGAGAGTGCACGTGGGTCTTTAGGAACAATACATTATTATAATTAAAATACACTGTGTCCAATTTCTGACTGACCAAAAAGATACCTGGGTAAAATTGTTTTGTTCTATGTTGTTTAATATTAATACTTAGTATCTCTATTATTACCTTGGAGAGTCTGACCGAATGCCAAGAATTTTGAATCTAACCAAAATGTAGTAGGAGCCAACTTCTATATATCACTCTATTGACCAATTATCTAGTCTTCTGATCTGAGACAACTGCAAGGACCCTGTGTCTGGTTCTAAACTCTGTCCATAATTTTGAATATTCAAATATTTAGATGATTCTACCTCTAAAAAGGGATTCAAGGCATTAGGGTCTCTTCTATTATTCTTTTTATCTCTGAAAAGAAGACTGTTAAAATCAATCTGAATGTATGGAATAATATGTATGGAAAATACAGTTTACATATTGAGTGAAGTTGAACTCACCTGTCCGCTTTTCCCAAATTCTAGCTCTATTATAGCAACAGGGGTATGTATTTCAGTTGAGTGCCTTGACTGAGACTTGCCATCAACTCTCCAGCTCAGGCCCCGAAGTCCATTGTTCCAACGGCTCTGGTTCATGAGGCTCTCCCGAATTTTTGTCTTGTGGCTCTTCCAGAATTTGGAAATGACAGCAGCCTGGTCAGAAGTGATCCCACCTTGCTTTTTGGTTTGAGCAGTTAAGAATGCCTCCAGCTGGTTGAAATCCATGTCAGCAGATGCAATAGACTATGAAGATGATAGAAAAAGCAATAAATTTAAATTTGGTGGATAACTAGAAAAATAGCTTAACCACAGAACATATTTTGAGTGATTCTAAAGCAAACACTGACTATGCTTTCAAAAAGGATCATCAAGCAATAGTAATGAGAATGAGTAATTTAAATATAAAAATACTCCCTTTGCAAACATTAAATATCAGAAAATCTATTATTAAAAATTCTATGTCAGAGTGGAGTGCTTCTCTAGCACGTGCAAGAACCCAAGTTCAAACCTCAGCACCACATACACAACTAAGTGTGAGAGAAACAAAAGGCCAGATGAACAAATAAATAAAGTCGATTTTCTCTCTCTCTTTAAAAAAAAAAAGATTTACCAAAAATATTCTGTCATTCAAATTCTATATTAATAACTAGAATCTAACTTTTAAATAACCAGTTTCATAGTGAGGAACTAAATGAAAATTATTTTAAATAATAAAACAAAAGAACAAAATTAATTAGTTCTCTAATGCAGTCTATTCGTACCTTACAGATAAGCTTGACTTGACAAACTACAACTGTACAATGTCTTGTCCATAAGAAGCACTAAGTAAATGTTAAATGTATGTATTATTTTAGCTTTGCAGTCTATCTTCAGTGAAACAACTCATTTACTCATTTACAAACTACTCTGCAATTACATACTATCTTATACTTTTCCTTACATTTTCAAAACTTAATTGCTATTGAAATTGGGTTCTTGATCCAAGCATCCAAGAAAACTTAGTAAATAAAATTCAAGTATAAAATAAAAATTAAATTTGCACAGTAGGAGTGGTGGCTCAGCAGTTATGGTGCTTGCCTGGCATGCATGAGGAGTGGGTTCAAACCCCAGCACCATATACACAATGAAATGTCAGAGCAACGAAGGCCATATGAAAACCTAAATAAAATGGATTCTCTCTCACTGTCCCTCTCTCTTTAAAAAAAATAAATAAATTTGCACAGTAATCTTTAACCTTTCAAAGCATTTTCACATTTATTATTGTAGCTGAGTTCATAATCTATTTTCAAAGACAATGAAGTAGACAGAAGTAGGTTTAGTTCTCTTTACTCTCTTTTTATAGAAATGGAAACAGAAGTACAGAGAAACCAACTGATTTTCCCAAAAGCTCAGTGAGGTAAGTGCAGAGCCAAACTCTCCTGTTTCTCTCTAGTTTTCATAAGGGACCACATGGAGAAGTTATAATCTGCACTACTCTCAATGAAAAAAAGAAAATCTTAGTTTGGCAGAAATTCTGCCAAAAGTGATACAGATATACCAGCAGCTAAGGAGTAGCTACAATGCTTTATTCATTACCCTCAGAGAGACTGAGACATTAAACAATACAAAGAGTATCACCAACAACTTTTTATTTTTCAGTGAAGAAGATACTTAAAGAGTGCCAACAAGTTCAGTTTAACAATGAGTAGGAGGGGGTAGAGCAACGGTTCAGCGGTTTCGGCGCTTGCCTGGCAAGCACAAGGACCCGGGTTCAAACCCCAGCACCACGTACACAACTAAGTGTTAGAGCAACTAAGGCCATGTGAAAAACTAAATAAAGTTATTTCTCTCTTTTAAAAAAAACAATGAATAGGAAAACTGAGAGATAAAATTGAGAAGGCAGTTTGGAGTCAGTTTGTAATATGCCAAAAGCCAGAGGATTAGATATTGTTATATACATGCAGGTAATAAGGAGCCGCTAAAGCTAAGTTACTGGGTAAATGTGATGCAAAGCTCAGTCTGAGCATTAGGAAGGGAATCTAAGAATATTAAGTAGCTAGACTGAAGTGGAAAATCATCAAAGGGTTGGAACAATGGAGCCTGAGAGAGGAAAGTGATAGGTAGTGATATAATACCAGGTCAAGCTTTCTCTTGCCTATTCTTTGGTATGCCCCTACTCTCTCCTGGTGATGAGGGCTGGTATAAATTCCAAACCAGACAAATTAGAATATCCTCCTCTTTCTGGACACATTGTTTGGTCCAATCAACTTCCCAATTTAGAGCAGGCGGACAATGGTCTTGCCCTTTGTGATCATGGTATCAGAAGGATATAATGCTAGGGTTGTGGGAAGACTTTTTCTTTGACCTCTGGGCAAAAAGCCTAATTACTAATTTTTTAAAAAGAAAAATGAAGCCAAGCAGAGATGAGAGTAGATTCTAATGTGGTAATATCTCTGTTCTATAACCCCCATGGGTCTGGTTCCTGCAGGCCTTCCTTCAATTCTATGTGTTATATCAACATCCTTCCCACCTACAGGCACCAAAAAATAAACATTTACTGTTCAAGATAGTTTAAGTCATAGTCCAATTATTTAGAACCAAGAGTCCTGACTAAAATAGGGCAGTAGTCCTAAAAACAGAGGAATGTAAAGGCAAGCAATGTACAGGTATGGATAAAGGAAGTAGGGTTGGGGTTGAAAAACAATGTGCTGCCTTTCATTTCTTCATGAATATATTTAAAAGAGGTAAACCTTACAACTTTCTGGAAGATTAAGCTATTTCATGTTACAACTCAAGAAACATTTATTGAATATCTGCCTATTTACCAGATATTAGGACCTAAAAGCTTCTGGCTATGCCACTCAATAGAATATTAATTTGGGGCCTGGAGCAGTGGCTCAGCAGTTACAGCAGTTGCCTGGCACGCACAAGGATCTGGGTTCAAACCCCAATACTGTGTACACAACTAAGTGTCAGAGCAACAAAAACATGAAAAACTAAATAAAACTGATTCTCTCTCACACACACACACACACAGTCCCTCTCTCTCTTTAAAAAAAAAAAGGTTGGGGATTTAGCTCAGTGGCAGAGCACTTGCCTAGCAAGGGCAAGGCCCCTGGTTAGTTCCTCAGCCCTGGAAAAAAGAAAATAATAATAAAATAAAAAAGAATGTAGGTAGAGCTCTTGCCTAGTATGTAGGAAGCCCTGGGTTCACCACCAAAAAAAATTTATACGGGGGCTGGAGCGGTGGCTCAGCGGTTTCGGCGCTTGCCTGGCAAGCACGAGGACCCGGGTTCAAACCCCAGCACCACGTACACAACTGAGTGTTGGAGCAACTAAGGCCATGTGAAAAACTAAATAAAGTTGTTTCTCCCTTTCTCTGTCTCTCTCACTGTCCCTCTCTCTTTAAAAAAAAAAAAAATCATACGAAAAAAGAAGTATTAATTTGTATAACATACTGTAATTAAGTTAAACTATTTCCACTGGCACCTTGCATCACAACTGGGGTAGCCTGGATAATTCTTTTCCTCAAACAATATCAAGAAATATCCATTATGGTGGCTGGAACAATGGCTCAGCAGTTGGAGCGTTTGCCTGGCATGTACGAGGACCCAAGTTCAAACACCAGCACCACATACACAACTGTGTGTTGGAGAAACCAGCATCAGAAGAAAAATAAATAAAAACTGAATCTTTCTCTCTCTCCCTCTCTCAAAAGAAAAAAAAAAAAGAAATATCTATTCTGATATAATTTCACCTATAACTATTTTGGATAGGTTCCAGTTGATAATATATTAAACTGGGGTCAATTTATCCAAATTTAAGGCAATCAAAAATGAGGAACTGATTTTGGGTTGGGTTCATTTTATCATTTTTTATTTAATTCAAGATATATTTGAACAGCTACCATGAGAAAGATACTGTTCAAAGCATGCCTTTAACTACTGGTAGCTGAAGCTGACGGCCTGTTATTCATCTTTGATTCGGCCCACCCTCAGTACTGGGGATAGAACCCAGGAGCACTCTACCATTGAACTACATCCGGAGCCTCATTAACTTGCTAAGGTTGGCAGTGAACTTGGGATCCTCCTGCCTCAGCCTCCACGGTTGCTGGTATTACAGGCATGCGCCTCCATGCCTGACTCATCCTTGCCTCTTAACTCTCCTTCACAACTTAGCGGTTCTCAACATTGGTTGCACATTAAAATCATGAGGTACAGTTTTAAAATATTAGTATCCATATGCCATCCCAGAAAATTTGGTTTCTAGAAATTTTAGAGCTTAACTTGGGATTCTAGTAGACAACAGACAGACATTATAAGTTATAATGCCTATAATTTTTCAATTGTTGAGCTCTACTGACTTTTATTTCTGAATTCTCTAATAACACATCCCTACCACTTGGTAGAAGCCCTCACTTTTCTTATGCCTATATTAAGCTTGTACTCCCTTAAGTCTATCTTCTACAACATCATAGTGATCTATCTAAAATGTCAATACAATTTTGCCACTTCCTTGTTTAAAGCTATCCCATGACTGGCTATTACCTGCTGCAGTGACTATCAGTTAAAATATTATGAAACATTCCCCTATGAGGTACATGTGGTAAGTAATATGTTATTAATAGTAGCACAAATATTGAAGTTTGTAAAGATTTATTTTACCAGTATAAATTGGCAGGGTTTCAGGGTATAAGTTCCTCCCTCATTTTAATTATTTCCTTGCATGGAAGTAAAAAAGAAAATTACCAACACAGGAACTTTGCATTGAACTATATCATGTATACATTATCTGTTAAGTGTGCCACAGATGAATAAAACATTGAAAACTTGTAAACAAGAGCAGTTACTCTCAATGAAGCACCAATGGCACCTGAAAAATGCTGGAGGTTAAGTTTAGCTTCACTGTGATTAGAGTGTGGCTATCAACTGATAAGTAAAAACTAGAGATGGTAGGATCCTGCAAGCTCAAGAAACAGTTTGGCAAATTTTCTGTAAAGGTGCTACCATCTTTTTTGCATATTCTTCCTTTTTTAACTCTGAAAACATAAAAAAAATATTCTTAACTTATGGACTATACAAAAATAGCAGCAAGGACTATAGGCTCTGATTTCCCACATCTTGCTCAATAACATCACAGAACAAAATGACCCATGTCTCACATAACTGCAGTGCCCCACCTGACATTATGTGAAAAAGCATTCTTTTCATTATTACAGCCTAGATATTAACTATTTTATTTAAGAAACATCCAATTTCTCAGAGATGCATCTAATATAATTTTGGCTTGGGCATAACTTTACAAGCAGGATGTTACACATTTTGGAAAATCACATTATCAGTGGCAATACTGTTTACAATATGTGAGCTACCAATGAAACAGACTTGTATACATCTGCATTTGTTGCCATGCATTCACAGTGACTCTACATATAGGGGCAAGCATCTGATTAATTTATTGTTATGTTCTAATTCAATAATGCTTGAACATTTACGTTTAATTTTTTTTGGAGGGAGGATGAGAGAAAGAGAGAATCAATTTTATTTATGTTTCATCTGGTTTCTGTCTTCCTAATAGTTGTGTGTATGGTGCTGGGGCTCAAGCAAAGGTCCTTCTTTCTGCATGCCAGGCAAGCACTATACTGCTGAGCCACCACTCCACCTCAAACATTTACATTTTAAAATAAACCTTTCATATTACTTCCAATTCCTTATTTTTTTCATTTTTATTACATTTGTCATTATCTTGATTAGAAATTATGATACTGATTTTATTCACTATGAATTATTATTGTAAAAGGACTCTGCTGAAGGATAATAATGGGGCATTAGAAAACACTTCCTATGAAAAGAAGACACTGAGCCCCACCTACCTACGCCCTGCATTCGGTTGGGTCCTGTTTCAGTCCCACCAGAAGGTGCTCAGGACACCCTCTGAAAGACCCCCTTCCAGAGTAGCCCTGCTCACGACCAACTAGGGGAGGTTCCCCCCTGGAGCAGTCCCACCTACATATGCCCTACATTCCTGCTGGGGCCTTTTTGAGTCCCACCCAAAGGCGCTCAGGACACCACTGGTAGGGAACCCCCTCCTCCCCACCCCATCTAGAGCAGCTCTACTCAGGACCAACAAGGGGAGGTTCCCCACCTGGAGCAGCTCTGCCTACCGCAGCCCTGCATTCCATTTCAGGCCTGTTTGAGTCCTGCTGGATGGTAGGTCTCCATTTTAGTAGATTCAGATTTGCAACCTTGAGCCTGGAACCAAAAGGTAGAGCAACACCAGGACCCAGGCAAAAACAGCATCTGGAAGAAGGTGATCATTAAAGAGTTGGTGGCTCATCTGACCATTTGACTTGCAAGGAAACAACCACCTGGAGAACTGCCTACCTTCCCCTCAGGAAATCTCAATTCAGAGATCCAGAAGAAGCTCTTAAAAAATGGAAGAACCAAATTAGGAAAGGTTCACCTCAAACACATAACTCTCCTAAAAAGGATGCCACGGATAGGGGTCAAGATGAAAACCTTGAAAATATTATCAATGATATGATTACTAAAAGGAACAATGAACTAAAAGAAGATATAATGAAGGACCTAAGTGAGAAGACTAAGGGGATGAAAAACTCTATTATCAAAGAGATAGACATATTCAAAAAGGAAGTAACAGAACTAAAATCTGCAGTCAATGACATGAGAGGAACCGCTGAAGAATTTAACAATAGACTAACTTCTAAAGAAAACAGAACCTCAGCTCTTGAAGAAAGAACTTCTGACAATGAGGGCAGGCTGAGCAAGCTAGAGTGCACGGATGACAAAAAAGAAAAAAAAACTCACAGAATACAAACAGAAATTTTAAAATGTCTGGGATGAAATGAGAAGAAACAATTTAAGAGTAATTGGGATACATGAAGAAACTGAAACACAAACGAATGGGATAAGGAACATTCTCAAGGAAATTGCTAAAGAAAATTTTGCCCATATGAAAATAGAGTCAGATATGCTCATCCAGGAAGCTTATAGGACACCCAAAAGGCCTGATCAAATGAGAAGCTCACCAAGACACATCATATTCAAAATGTACAACAGGAAATCAAGGAAAGAATATTGAAAGTAGCAAGGGAGAAACTCCAAATTACATTCAGAGGCAAACCAATCAGAATCACATATGACTTTTCAGCTCAGATTATGGAAACGGGAAGATCATGGAAGAAGATCTTTCAATGTTTCAATGAACACAACATGCAGCCAAGAATACTATATCCAGCAAAACTCAGCATCAAATTTGAGGGGAAAATAAGAACTTTTCATAATAAGAACAAAGTTTCAGCATTCATGAACAGAAAACCAACATTACAAAGAATTCTCAAAGATAAACTCCAGATACAAGTACAAAGCTAATATTCCCCAAAACCCACAATGAGAGGAAATTCAATAAAGGTACAGGCTATCAACAGACAACTAGGACAGCACAGAATTTACTAATAAAACACAATGACAATGAGCCACAACCACATAACTATTCTAACACTGAATGTGAATAGTCTCAATGCACCAATCAAAAGACACAGACTAGCAGATTGGATCAAAAAACAAAACCCAACAATATGCTGCTTACAGGAAACCCACCTTACAGCCAGTGACACCCACAGATGAAGGGTGAAAGGATGGAAAAATATCTACCAGCCATATGGCCCAAGAAAGCAAGCTGGAGTTGCAATACTTATATCTGACAAAGTGGATTTCAAACATAAATTGATCAAAAGAGATAAAGAAGGCCACTACATCCTAGCAAAGGGAACAATACAACAGGAGGAAATAACCATAGTAAATATATACTCTCCACACACCAATGCCACCAACTATGTAGAAAAAATTCTCCAAGACATAATACCACTTGTGGACCTCAACATGATCGTACTGGGAGACTTTAACACTCCCCTATCACTGACAGATCATCAATGCGAAGAAACAATAAAGACATCTCCAGTCTAAACAACACCATAAATCAAACAGACTTAACAGATATATACAGAATATTCCACCCCAAACTGGCAGAGTATACCTTCTTCTCAGCAGCACATGGATGCTTCTCCAAAATAGATCATATTCTACTTCACAAAGGAAAGCTCAGCAAACATAAAAAAGTAAATATTATTCCATGTATCCTATCAGACCATGATGCCATGACCCTAATAATTAACAGCAAAAATCATAGCAGAAAAACACACACACACACCCTATTAAATGAAGAATGGATCCAAGAAGACATGAGAACAGTAATTAAGGAATTCTTGGAAGAGAGTGAAAATGAAGACACAACATATCGAAACCTCTGGGACAGCAATGAAAGCATTCTTTTTTTTTTTTTTAAAGAGAGAGGGACAGTGATAGAGACAGAGAAAGAGAGAAACAACTTTATTTGGTTTTACACATGGCCTTCGTTGCTCCAACGCTTGGTTGTGTACAAGGTGCTGGGGTTTGAACTCTGGTCCTCGCGCTTGCCAGGCAAGCGCGGAAACCGCTGAGCCACCACCGCTCCAATGAAAGCATTCTTAAGGGGAAAATTTATTGCACTGAGTGTCCACATTAAGAATCAGGAGAGAGAGATCTCAAACAAATAAGCTTATGCTCCAACTCAAATCTCTACAAAAGGAAGAACAGCCTAATCCCAAGGCCAGCAGAAGACAGGAAATAATTAAGATCAAAGCTGAAATCAATGAAATTGAGAAGAAAAAAAAATTTTAAAAATCGACAAAACAAAGAGCCGGTTTTTCAAATAAATAAATAAAATTGACAAATCCCTAGCTAATCTAACTAAAAGAAGGAGAGAATCAAAGCAAATCAACAAAATCACCAACGAAAAGGGGGTGATCAGCACTGATCCCACTGAAATCACAGATTATCAGAACATATTTTGAAAAACTATACTCCTCTAAATCGGATAATCTGGATGACATGTACAAATTTCTAAACTCATACAACATCTCCAAATTGACACAGGATGAAATCAAAATCCTAAACAGCCCAATAACAGGCACCGAAATCCATACAGCAATTAAAAGTCTTCTAACAGGGGCTGGAGTGGCCGCTTGGCAGTTATGCCACTTGCCCAGCACGAGCAAGTACCCACATACACAACTAGGTGTTGGAGCAATGAGGGCCATGTGAAGAACTCATTGAAAAATGATTCTGTCTCTCTTACTGTCCTTCTCTCTTTAAAAAATAAAAAAATCTTCCAAAGAATAAAAGCCCAAGGCCTGATGGATTCCCTGCTAAGTTTTACCATACCTTTGAAGAGCTAACACCTCTCCTTATTAAGCTATTCCAAGAAACTGAAAAATAGGGAAGTCTCCCAAACACTTTCTGTGAAGCAACCATAACTCTGATACCAAAACCCAACAAAGATATATCAAAAAAAAAGAAAACTAGGGGCTGGAGCGGTGGCTCAAGGGTTTCGGCGCTTGCCTGGCAAGCACGAGGACCTGGGTTCAAACCCCAGCACCACACACACAACTGAGTGTTGGAGCAACTACGGCCATGTGAAAAACTAAATAAAGTTGTTTCTCCCTTTCTCTGTCACTCTCACTGTCCCTCTCTCTTAAAAAAAAAAAAAAGAAAGAAAGAAAACTACAAACCAATATCCTCATGAACATTAACACAAAAATCCTTAATAAAGTTCTCATAAACTGCATTAAAAAAACACATCAAGAAGGTAATTCATCACAATCAAGTGGGCTTCAGGTATGCAAGGCTGGTTCAACATACAAAAATCAATAAATGTGATTCATCACTTAAACAGAATTAAGGACAAAAACCATAAATCATCTCAATTGATGCAGAAAAGGCCTTCAAAAAATTCAACACCCCTTTTTGCTCAAACCTGTAGAGAAAATAGGGATCAAAGGAACTTAATTTTTTGAAGGACATATATACCAAATCTTCAGCTAGTATACTACTAAATGGAAAAAAGTTGAAAGCATTTCCAGTAAACTCAGGAACAAGACAAAGCTGCCTGCTCTCATCACTTTTATTCAGTATAGTCCTTGAGATCCTGGGTGGAGCAATCAGGCAAGAGAAGGATATCAAAGGGATAAGAATAGTCAAACTATCCCTTTTTGCTGATGACATGATCCTATATCTGAAATATACAAAAAACTCCACCAGAAAACTGCTAGAGCTAATAAACAGACTTAGCAAAGCAGCAGGCTACAAGGACAACACCCATAAATCAATAACTTTCCTATAAACTAACAATGTTAGGGCAGAAGAAGAAATCAGGAAATCGGTTCCATTCACAATATCCTCTAAAAGAATAAAACACTTGGGAATTAATCTAACAAGAGAGGTAAAAGACCTCTACAATGAAAATTATCAAACACTAAAACAGAAATTGAAGAAGACCTGAGAAGATGGAAAAGTGTTCCAGGCTCTTGATTAGGCAGAATTAATACAATTAAAATGGCCATTTTGCCAAAAGCACTACACAAATTCAATACAATCTCCATCAAGATTCCAATGTCATTCTTTACAGATATAGAGAAAGTAATTCTCAAATTCATTTGGAACAACAAGAAACCCAGAATAGCTAAAACATTACTAAGCAAGAAAGATGAAACAGGTGGTTTTGCAATACCACAAAAGATTCTGCTTTCCAATTCCACCCTCCTTCACAGACACAAAAAGGGAAAGCAAAATAGTGATAGCAGTAAGATTAGAAATCATTTTTATTTTCTTCATTTTCTGCATTTCCCAATTTTTCTTTAAAGCATTTCCACTTACATGAAGAGATTTGTTTTTCTGTTTTCTTGTACTCCAGCTCTTTTTTATGTTTTGAGACAGGATCTCACTAATTTGTAAGGATCCTCCTGCCTCAGCTCTCAGGTAGCTGGAATTACAGTTGTGCACCAAGTATTTGTTTTACTGTAACCACCTCTACAGTCACTATAGTCTAAGAATTACCTACCTCTCCAATTTCACTCATCATCAGAAAAGGAAAGAAAACTTGCTAGTCTAAACTACACATGGTTGGGGCTGGAGTGGTGGCTCAGTGGTAACGGTGCTTGCCTGGCATGTGCCAGACACAGGTTCAAACCCCAGCACAATGTACAAATCTAAGTGTCGAAGCAATGAAAGCCACATGAAAAACTTTTTTTAAAAAATTAATTCTCGGGGCTGGAGCGGTGGCTCAGCAGTTTCGGCGCTTGCCTGGCAAGCACGAGGACCTGGGTTCAAACCCCAGCACCACGTACACAACTAAGTGTTGGAGTAACTAAAGACATGTAAAAAACTAAATAAAGTTGTTTCTCTCTTTCTCTGTCTCTCTCACTGTCCCTCTCTCTTTAAAAAAAAAATTAATTCTCTCTTTCTCTCTCTCTCTTTCTCTTTAAAAAAAGAAATAAATAAACTATGCATTGGGAAGCTGAGGCAAGAAGATTCCAAGTTGAAGCCCAGCCTCGGTGTATAAGTGAAAGGCCAGCCTGAAAAACTTAGAAAGACCCTCTCTCAAAATAAAAAACAAAAAGGACTTGGGATGTAGTTCAATAGTAAAGCATCCCCGGGTTCAATCCCTGGTACTACATATACAAGAAGAAAATCTTGGTTCTTGTAACCAAGAAGAATAAATATTGAGGACATGAATTCTATGAGTCAAAAACAGAAATTCTTTTTTTTTTTTTTTTTTTTTAGAAAGAGAGAAACAACTTTATTTAGTTTTTCACATGGCCTTAGTTGCTCCAACACTTAGTTGTGTACATGGTGCTGGGGTTTGAACCCGGTCCTCGTGCTTGCCAGACAAGCACCAAAACCGCTGAGCCACACTCCAGCCCAAAAACAGTAATTCTTAAAAGTAAACCAAACATAAATAAATAAGAATTAAATTAAGATACTTATAATAAATTAATAAAAACAAATAAATAAGTCAATGCAATCTAATAACCTATAGCTCTTTTTTTAATAAACTAGGTAAACTATTATCAGAGACAAATAATTTCTAGAATAAATATCTTGCTGATCCAAATATAAAATGACCTTAAAAGTAATCCTGTTGGGCTGGAGCGGTGGCTCAGTGGTTTTGGCACTTGCCTGGCAAGCACAAGAACCCGGGTTCAAACCCCAGCACCATGTATACAACTGAGTGTTGGAGCAACTAAGGCCATGTGAAAAACTAAATAAAGTTGTTTCTCTCTTTCTCTGTCTCTCTCACTGTCCCTCTCTCTTTATTTAAAAAAAAAGTAATCCTATTTTTCCAAGAAAGAAAAATATTAATTATAAGAAATATTCTTTATCATATTTTGCTAATAATTCACTTCTATAAATTGCAGAAACCCTTATCTACAAACAATATATTTATTGTTATTCTGATTCTGCTTAGAAATAACTAAAGCCTTTTTCCACTTACATGTGAGGTTTTGCAATACCTTACAAGTTAAAAAGGAAGAAAACAATATTTCTGGGTTATGCCAAGGCAATTGTTTGAATAACAGATAGTTAATTTCTTTAATGACCAAGTTATATCTGGGAAGAAAGAATCGGAATTAAGAAAGACACAGAATATGACTATTTGCTTCTCTAGCACTTATTTCAGTGCTGCAGTGGTGGCTCAGCAGTTGGAGCACTTGCCTGGCATGCATGCGGACATGGGTCCAAATCCCAGCACCATATACACAAGTGTCAGAGAAACAAAGGCCAGATGAAAAAATAAATAAAACTGATTCTCTCCTTCTCTGACTCTTTCTCTCTGCCTCTCTCTTTTAAAAAAAGGATTTCAGAAAGTTATATACTCTCCTAATTTCTATTAAGTGAACTAGAACATATCATACAACTTTAAATTTATCATCACTTCTGAAGAAAACTTTTTGAAGACTTATAAGCACATAAAGTTAGCAAGAACTAACAAAAGACAAATCCCCATAAGAACTAGTAGTGATAATCAAAACCATATCTCTACTTATCAACAGTTATGTCAGGTTCCAAGAATCTACTATGTCATAACAAGTAGGCATGTTTTTAAGTTAAGTCAGTAAACTATAGCATGCATTAAGTAGTTAGCACAAGAAATTAAGACCTGGACAAAGTAAGAGCAATCTGCCTCTTATGCTGTTAATATTAGCTTGTTAATAAAGGTTCTTAAAGGGGCTGGAGTGGTGGCTCAGCAGTTATGGCACTTGTCTGGTATATTAAAGGACGCAGGTTCAAATCCCAGCACCACAAACACAACAAAGTGTTAGAGCAACAAAAGTCACATGTAAAACTAAAATAAAGTTGGTTCTTCGTCCCTCTCTTTAAAAAAAAATAAATAATAAAATAAAGGTTCTTAAAGGGGCTGGACCAGTGGCTTAGCAGTTGGAGCGCTTGCCTGGCATGCACAGGGACCCAGGTTTAAACCCCAGCACAACATTCACAACTGAATGTCAGAGAAACAAAGGCCAGATGAAAAAAATAAAATTGATTCTCTCTTTCTCTCTCTCAATCTCCCCACCTACTCTCTCTTGAAAAAAAATAAAATAAACAATAAAGGTTTTAAAGAGAATTTTTTTTCTCTTGATTTATTCCATTGGAATTTCTTCTGTGAGGAATATAAATTTACATGAAGATCAAATAACAAGCTCAAAAGAACTTTGATGCATATGTATAGTCTTCCAAAATAAATAAAATAGTGAGATAAATCAAAGGAAACTATTCAAAACAGTTTAGGTAAATAAATGTTTTCTAACACTCTTAAACATTTTCTTTTTTGAAAATGACCAGATATTTTCCTTGAAACTGTTTATTCCATTATTTTAAGTAAAAAAAAAAAAAATGAGCCAACACATAAATAGTTCAAAATAAAAGCAGCTTAGATTTGTCCTTTTGTTTTCACTTTCAGTAAATTTGCAAAATATGATTTACTAGACTTATAGTTAGTTTTAAAATGGAACTGCTGTTTCAAACTTAGAATGGATTTCAGTTCCCCTAATATTAAACAGAGGGAAATGTCCTAAATGATCTCTATGCACTCTTAAGCAGTTACTGTTCCATGTCACTATATTTATAGGTGGAACCACATAAAAGTGCCAATATTCAACTTGGACCTTCAAAAATAGTAATTCCAAATGGTTCAACTTTACTAAATCTCCTAAATTTTCTATCCCCATGTAGATTGTCTTTGCCTTCACTCAGTTCTTGTGTTTTTATTTTTAATATGGAACACTTCACTAATTTGCATGTCATCCTTGCACAAGGACCGTGCTACTCTTCTCTGTATTGTTCCAAATTTTAGTTTATGTGCTGCCAAAACGAGCAGTTTGTTTTCTTAAAATAGAGCAAAAGGTTTATTGTGAAAGCCAGTTAGTTCTTAATTGTCATTCACAGTGAATGTATTTTATTAGGAAAAAATGTTTTCATTGTGGAGGAGAAATTTTTAAAGGGCCTATTTTATCCCATAGAAAAGGCTGATACTCTGATCTGAAAGCCCTAAGTTGTTACTTCACCAATTTTGAAAATTCATAGAATTTGTACTAGCCAATTCCATTTTATGACCCCACTTGTTACCATTTTATAATCTGTGTCTTACAGTATAATTTCGTGGTTTGTGTGTTGTTTTTTAGGGGGGGAGATAATCAACTTTATTTATTTCATTCATCTGGGCTTTGTTTCTGACACTTAGTTGTTTATGTGGTGCTGGAGTTTGAACCCAGATCCTCACCATGCCAAGCAAGCGCTCCAACCGCTGAGCCACTGCTCCAGCCCCTACAGTATAGTTTTGAACCACCTACCTACTATGTATCAGGCCCTGTGCCAAGCTAGCTGTGTAACCAAAAGCTCAGTACAGTACAGCATACTCAGCTTTCCCCATTTGCTAGAAAATCTAGAGCAGTGCTATCCATCAGTACATTCTTTTTTTTTTTTTTTTTTAAGAGAGAGGGACAGTGAGAGAGACAGAGAAAGAGAGAAACGACTTTATTTAGTGTTTCACATGGCCTTAGTTGCTCCAACACTCAGTTGTGTACGTGGTACTGGGGTTTGAACCTGGGTCCTCGTGCTTGCCAAGCAAGCGCCGAAACCGCTGAGCCACCGCTCCAGCCCCCATCAGTACATTCTGAAGACCAGTGCCAACCCATAAGCTTTGTTACCTAGTTCCACGACAAAAAAGACTCCTGAAATGAGAGTAAACATTTAGAAACTCCCATGGTGATAGCACAGTATTTTTGTGTATTTTTAGTGAGGGACTGAAAATGTTTTAAAAAACAACACACACAACAAAATTGGTCCTCAGCAGGTATCAGATAAGAAGCATTGCTATTGAGGATGGAAAAAAATGGAAAGTTCTGTTATCTTTGTAAATTAGGGCTGCTGCATTTAAAACCAGAAATATTGTATGTACATCAGACTTCATTAACTAAGAGCTAACTGGCCCCAATTACATGATACTAAAAATCCTGGTTACATTTGCAGAAAAAAGAAAAAGATAATAAGGTGTTGGTTGGGCTGGAGCGGTGGCTCAGCGGTTATGGCGCTTGCCTTGCATTCGCGAGTACACGGGTTCAAACACCAGCACCACGTATACAATGAAGTGTCTTAAGCAACAAAAGTCCATGAAAAACTAAATAAAAAATTGATTCTGTCTTTCTCTTTCTCACACTGTCCCTCTCTCTTTAAAAAAATAATAATAATAAGGTGTTGGTTATGGACAAGTTGGAAAGCTAAGTCAAAACTAAAAATAACAGGGCTGAAGAGGTGGCTCAGTGGTACAGCACTTGCCTGGCACGTACCACACACACAAATAAGTAAAGGAAAAACAAAAATAAGATTTAAAAAATTTTTATAACTAAAAACAACAAAGAAGAAAAATGTAATTATTTTTTGTTGGGAAGAAAAAGAATATTTCAAGTGGACAGAAAATTTTTAAAAACCACTGTGGCAGAGCGCTTGCATAGCATGCGCAAGGCCGGATTTGGGTCCTCAGCCCTGGGGGGGAAACAAAAAACAAAACACTATTGTAGATGCCTAGCTTTTCTTCCGGGGATGGGGGGCAAGGGGGCTACACTAATCTTTTGGGATTTTTCAACTTACAAAACTTAATAACTTGAACAGTACTAAAAAATAAAATAAAAAGGAAACTAGACCAAAAAAAAGGTATAGGCTATAGATTGGGGGGTAGTCTCATTTCTCACAAATCTGTGTAATTAATCCTGTTTTTGTCATCTGTGATAAAATAACAATGTTTCTATTTATCTGATATCTCCAAGCCCTGGGACATCACTGGAACCTTTGTACAAAGTCCAACCTTGTTTCATTTGGCACAGCTAAAAACAGAAGTTGAATCACACTGTATTTTCAAGGCCAATTCATATTTCCAATTGCTAGATTTAATGTACAACTGACTGGTGTTTCTTTTGGCTATTCTAGCCATATTCTGCATGCTAGTTTAAATTTACGTATTAAAAAAGAAACCAATGGGGCTGGAGCAGTAGCTCAGCGATTATGGTGCTTGCCTGGCATGCACGAGGACATGAATTCAAACCCCACCACCACGTACACAACGAATTGTCGAAGCAATGAAAGCCACATGAAAAACTAAATAAAATTGATTCTCTCTTTCTCTTTCTCTCACTGTCGCTCTCTCTCTTAAAAAAGAAAAAAAGAAAAAAGAAAAGAAACCAATGTTTCATAAGAAAATTTGGTCAGGGATGAGCTCAGAACATATACTTTCCAAAGCTCAATAACTTGCTGTGTGCCTGCCATCTAACAGTCACTGTGCAAGGAACTTTCCAAATTATGGACTGCTCTAATGTTCAATCAAGGGCACATTTAACAGTTAATCAAGCCCTAAATTTTCTGACAGAAAACTAAGTGAGAATGAGAAAAAAAATAGGAGTATATACTTAATAAGAGTTGATAAGCAATGTAGTCAATATAGCATTAATAGAACACCTATGACAACTAAAGTCTGAACATTCACAATTTCAAAACAAGCGCAAGCAATCAGAACACCTATGATATACAGAAATTGGTCACTAAACTCAGACATGAATTTGAATCATGTGTACTAGGAACTACATTTAGCTGCAAGTAGAACTAACCAACTTCTCAGCATTTTGGAGGGCAGGTGTTGCTGGGGATTGAACCCAGGGGCACTTTACCACTGAGCTACATTCACAGTCCTTCTGATTTTTTCTTTTAAAACAGTGTCTTGCTAAGTTATTTAGGGCTTCACTAAATTGGTAAGGCTGGCCTTGAATTTGAACTGCTCCTGCTTCAGCCCTCTAGTTGCTGGGATTACAGGTGTTGCCATTACACCGGAATTCCCAGCATTTTCAAGGCCTTTACAGAACTGACTTGTATACTTAATATAATCAAGCCTTGATACTTCAATAGCATTAACTTATTTGCCTTTTTATATGTTGGAAAATCCTTGATAAGATTTTTTTTTCTTAAAAGCAAACAACTATCAGGCATAGAAAGACAAATACCACATGTTCATAATTACATGTGGAGGCTAAAGGTGATCTCAGAGAAGTAGAGAATAAACTATTAGTTACCAGAGCCTGGGAGGGATATAGGCAAGGGAAGGAGTGAGAGAGGATGGTTAGTAGGTACAGGGGTCTAGCTGAACAGGAGGAATAACATCTAATGTTCTATAGTGCAGTAGGATAATTACAGTTGATGGCCATAAAAAGAATATTTCAAAATAACTGATAGAGAAGATTCTGCATGTTTCTAACATGAAGAAATGATTAATGCCTGAGGCAATGTTGCCATTATTTGTTTGATCATTATGTGTACTGAAATGCCATTCTATACCCACAAATACGTTCAATTACTATATGTCAATTAAAAACATTAATTAAAAAAATCAACAACATATTTTTTAAAAAGGCACTTAAAAGAGAATGGCCTCATAAGAAGAGTACCTGGACTAGGAGGATCTAACGCCTATCCTCATGAGTTATCTTAACAATAGCAGTAGCCATTGTTGCACACTCAGTAAGTACTCTGGTGGATCTGTAAACCTCTATCCCTAACTTTGACGGTGTAAGGTTTTTCTTGGTCATGTACAAAACCACATAATATATTAGTCAGAGTTGGTCAATTATTCACCAAATATTGACTAAGTATCCACCACAAAGCTCTAAACCATGTTGAGATACCTTCTTTCACTATGCTTTATACCCCAGTTAGAGGCTTACAGATCACATCTGTGATTTTTCTCTATTGAAGTAGTTTCAGCTCTGGCTTTTCCAAAAGCCCTACTTGATATCCAGGCATAGGAGAGACAGATGATACTGCAAATCCAAATAGTCTCTTTCATTAAACAAGATACTCAATTTATCAGAAAATGTCATCTTGAAATTACAGAAATTAAAAATATTTCAGAACATTTTTGCATGAAATTTTGTTCATTTATGCTTTCACATTAATAAAATCTAGTATTAATTTTAGAATTTTTAATTACACTCATCTACAGCAAAGCAAATATTAACCAACCACCTGCTATCTAAATATCAACAATATTCATAAGGTTCTTAAACACTAGTCAAACAACTAAAAACATAAAAGTTAGAATAAAGGATACAGAAAAACTGCTCAATCTCTTAATTCTCTATCACAAACACAAAAATGAAACATAAGGAAGAAGATGGGAGAAAGAATAATAAATAGGAAGAGCGTTGAGACTTTCTACTGCAGTGATAGCTCTTGTACAGCTGAGAAGGCACTTCAGAGACAATGGAACGAACGGGAAGCAGTGAAAGTAGAGTTAGAAACTGGAGAATCAGTTGACAATCTGCTTAATGAGCCTAGCCACCATTTCATCACCTCTCCTGCTGGAATACTATATTTTCCATTCTGGAAAGTAAACCAGAGGTCTCTGAACTCAAAGACTTTAGCTAAGGTAAGGGATCCATTGAAAAACTGAAAGATAAAATTTACTTCCACTACACCTTTGGTCCTCCAATCAGACTTCTGCACCATGATCCATAAAGATATGGTTCTCCCTGGGTCTTTAGATCTTCATTTCCTTAGGAAGGCTTGCATGTCACATGAAATTTACATTAAACAAATACATACATTTTTCTCTGTTAATCTGTCTTTTGTTACAGAGGTGTTTATCACAAATCTAGTGAAAGATGAGGAAAAAGATGTGATTTTTCTCCCCTAAAGAATAGTTTGCTGGGCCTGGTGACACATATCTGTAATCGCAGCTACTTGAGAGGCTAAAGCAAGCAGGAAGATCTGAAGTTGGAGGACAACCTGGGCAACTTAGCAAAACACTATTGCCAAGTAAAATAAAAGGGGCTAGGAATGCAGGTCAGTAGTAGAGTGCTTGCCTAGCACACACAAGGCCCTGGGTTCAATCTCCAATACAGGGGTGGAGAGGGGAGGGGAGGGGGGGACATATATACACATATATTTCAAGGAAGTAGCTAAAAGTCTAAATTATAAAAACCAGTTATCCCTCACTCGACGAGTGGATACAAAAACTATGGTACATATATACAATGGAATACTACTCGGCCATTAGAGAAGACGATATTATGGCTTTTGATATCAAATGGACGAAGATGGAAAGAATTATGCTAAGTGAAGTAGCCCAATCTCAGAGACTCAAGAGCCGAATGGTTTCTCTCATATGTGTAAGCTAGAATACTTAGGGAAGCAGTAGGTTAAACAGCTAAACTAATAATAACCTCAAATTGTATGAGTGTCAGCATAATAGGGGGATGGCACCCTAGGATACTGGGAGGTGTAGGGAGGGAGAGTGGGTGGGGGGAGGGTATTTGAAGATCTCCTAGGATACTGGAGAGCAGGAATATAGGCGAACCATCTCAGAAGCAGAGGTTATTCCTCCACAAGATACCCATTTTAGCCAAGAGTTCTTCTGGGGGTAACTGCAACAGGTGAAACTCAAGGTGGTCATCCATGTTTGGGCATTACCCCTGGATAACTATGTATATATACATTGGTTATTGATGGTTTGATAATGTTTCCCTCTCATTCGTATCTTTATATACTCTTAATAAAAAAAAAAAAAAAACAGTTATGTAGCCAAGTGCAGCAGCGCACACCTGGAATCCCAGTCACTCAGGAAGCTGCGGCAGGGGGATCCCAAGTTCAAAGCCAGCCTCAGCAACTTAGTGAGGCCTTAAGCAATCTACCAAGACCCTGTC
Organism: Aplodontia rufa; assembly: GCA_004027875.1. NCBI lineage: Eukaryota > Metazoa > Chordata > Mammalia > Rodentia > Aplodontiidae > Aplodontia > Aplodontia rufa. Next base: position 12,910 of record PVKS010004493.1, on the reverse strand, counting down.
TTAAAATTTAAAAAAATAAAAAGGAAAAGGAAAAAATAAAAATAAAAAGGGCTAGGGATGTGGTTCATTGGTTAAGCACCTCTGGATTCAATCCTTGGTACAGAAAAAAAAAAAAAAAAAACGTTATCATATGCTGTGTGCCATGTCACACACATTTAATTCCAGCAACTCAGGAAGCTAAGAGAGCAGAATCACAAATTGAAGGCCAGTCTGGGCAACTTAGCAAGACCCTACCTCAAAGTAAAAACTAAAAAAAGTTAGCTGAGCACTGCTGGGTTCAATTCCTAGTATTGAACAAAAGTATTATAAGTACTATATTGGGGCTGAAGCATGGCTCAGCTATTGGAGCACTTGCCTGGCACACACAAGGACCTGGGTTCAAACCCCAGCATCACATACACAACAAAGTAGGAGCAACAAAAGCCACATGAAAAACTAAATAAAACTGATTATCTCTTTCTCTTTCACTCTTTCTCTTTAAAAAAAAAAAAAAAAATGCAGCTGAGATCCCAGGACCTCTGACTAAGCCAAGTGAAAGTAAACTTTTTACTAGTGAGACCCTAGATCTGGGCTTGGGGTTCAGTCAAATGAGGATAGTAAGAGTCTTTCCTCTTCTTTTCTAAATGGGACTTTTCCAGCATTTAGATTTATAGGATAAAATGGAACTAGTTCTTTGGGTATTGTAACTCTTATAGATCCTTTCCTTCTCTGAGACAACCATTATGCCCAATTTGTTTCATTTAGTGTCCTAAGAGCCTGTCTCAGAGCCAGTGAGAGCATCTTCTCACTGATTTTCTGTCTGTTGGGGGCACAAATTGTCAAATCTGTGTCTGCAGGCAGCTAGTCAGAGGCTGGAGGCCCAAGACGTTTTCCTATGGCTTACCAACTCTCACAGGCATTTGTCTAAAGGGTCTCAGTCCATAATGGCCTATGTAATCTCTGTCCTTATTGTCTTGCTGGTGCAGAGAAGTTCCATTGCATTACCAATCTGCCCAGTGTCACAGATTATAGGTCCATGATGAGAGGTTATCTCACTTTTGTGAGAGCAGACACGAGTTTTTCACAAACAGCGTTCTTACTGCCTATGGCAACTCATCTTTCCTTGCTTTCTCTCACTTTAGCTTTCTTTGGGAGTGACTTTGGATCAGAAGTTCCATCTTCTGCATCCTTTGGGGGGAAACTCTTGTATCCATGGTTAAGCCATAAAAAGATTTATGATTTGAGTCATATTTTGAATGAGTATGACTTTGAACCTGGGTTACAATTCTTGGCATCTTTGAAAGATACCTCTTGGACTAGAAGTTCTTCTCTCTTTTGGTTTAAGGTCTTTCTCTTTTCTTGGACTACAAGTCCTCTTTGTCTATTTATTTCAGGGCCTCTCTGTTTTCCATTCCTGATCTTGCTCTTCTCATGGGAACTTCTCAGTCAACCGAACCCATCCCCCTTCAAGTCCCTGCTAACTATATCCTCTATCACTGCTGCACTCTTTCCTTCCTTCCTTGGAGGCATGACTTTGCTGAGGATAAATGAAAATTTCAATTGTTTTTTTTTGAGAAAATAAGCTGGCTCCACACTGAGACCTATTTTCCCACTCCAATCTCCTCAACTCCTTATAGTTACTAGAAGTTTAAGACTCCTACTCCCTTCCTTGAGGAATCTCAAGAAAAGACTCAGGACCTCAAAAGCAACCACCTGGTGCTAAAAAGGCTAAATGGAAACAAAATATAGTCCTCAGCCCTCATAAGATTATGTAAGGACCAAAATAAAAAGTCTTCTCCACTAATATTTGTAAAAAAAAAGTTTTAGCCCCTATATTGATCAGATGACAACTTATTTCATCTGCCCAAAACATAATTCAGATTAAAAAACAAAGCAAAAGAACCAACTTATATATAACCTAATGATTTTGTATTGCTGTATTTATAGCTGACTCAAGGCTAAAATTTTAGAAAGAAAGCTATAAAGATCTCTACTGTGTCTGTCTGTATGGTATCCATCTGTATGTATACAACTGATACTTGAACAACACAGGCATTAGGTGCACTGACCCCTGCGTAGTCAAAAATCCATGTACAACTTTTGACTCCTACAAAATAACTACCCCTAGCATGCTAATGATTGGAAGCCTTGCCAATAACATAAATAGTTAACCCATATTTTGTATGTTGTATTATTGTATTTGGTGAAAAATACCCAAGAACGAGGATGGAGCAGTGGCTCAGCAGTTATGGTGCTTGCCCAGCATGCACTAGGACACAGGTTTGAATCCCAGCACATTCACAGTGAAATGTCAGAGCAACAAGAGCCACATGAAAAACTAAATAAAACTAATTCATTCTCTCTCTCAGTGTATCCCTCCCTCTTTAAAAAAAAAAATCCAAAAACAAAAAGAGATCATTACTTACTGTGATACACAGCTTACTAAAAAACTGCTCTTAGAGATGATTACTATTCAAACATTATTTTAAGTGAATACTCACAGCACTTGAGCTCAATGCAATGGTCAAGAGAAGATGGCTATGACATCATTACAGTATAATATTACTCAGTTAATTTTATGCACTCATGATTTAATACTGCACCTTTACATTTGTTTACATTTCTATTAAGCTAAGAGTTCTTCTGTTCAATTCAGACAGAAATCATGAAGCAAAATGAAGCTCCCTTAATATTAGCAGCTCTGAGCTTTGAATGCTAGCAGCTTTCAGCTCTTAGTGTCAGTGGTCCTCCTTGCTGTTCTCCTGAAAGCCAGAGGCAGTAGCTATCAGAAGCTCTCTCAAAGTTCCAGTAGCCAGAGCTAGCAGCAGCTCTCTGTTAATCCCAGCTGTTCTCTGGCTGCTAGCCACTTTCAATAGTGCCAGCAGCCTCAGTGTTATAAACTCTTTGGTATAGCCAGTTCAGCCTGTTCAACTTAAGATATGTCACAAATAGGCGAAATTAAATACATCCAAAAGAGCTTTTATTGGGATTTATGCTGTAGCATAAAGGAAAGCAGTACAGATTGTTGCAATATGGGTGAGTGAAGGCTCCTTACGTAGACATGGGAAGGTGGGCCCAGGCATGTACACTGTGCTGTCAGCTAACTGAAACTTTCTGCTGAGTCATTTGTAGGAGAGGAGCTATTCACACAACAGATTTGGGAAAGCTGAAGCAGCAGCAGAGGGGTGGAATCATCCAGAGAGGCTGTGGGACACAGTCATTCGGGACAGACCTTGACTGAAGCTGCCACATCCCAAGCAAATTCTCTCAGTTGCATTTGGGGTCAGTTTCAGCCATCAAACCTAGAAGAAAGAGGGGCTGGAGTGATGGTTTAGCAGTTACGGTGCTTGCCTTGCATGTGCAAGAGCACAGGTTCAAACTCCAGCACCACATACACAACAAAGCGTTGCAGCAATGAAACCAAATGAAAAACTAAATGAAATTGATTCTCTCTTTCACTCACTGTCTCTCTCTCTCCCTTTAAAAAAATATAAATAAATAAAAAGGAAGCAAGAAAAATTTAAAAAGTACTTCTTAGGGAGCATTCTCTTCCATTTCATCTCAACTGTGAATGGTGCTATGTACTATCTCTGTTAGTGTATATAACTTTTGATAATATTTTAACTTTTTATAAGAGATTTGTGCACAATTTACGGTAGTAAATAGACTATCATCTACATATATCTTATACATTCATGACTTGCCTTTTCCTTAATTCTTTTCAATATTTCCAGGCTACCTGATTTGTCTGCAATTTTTTTCAAATTGTTGCAAATCTCTAATAATAAAATCTCATATAAGTGGACCCACACAGTGTGTTGTTCAATGGTGGCCTGTATATACTCTGTATATTTCTTTCTATGTATACTAATTGATATTTCTTGCCTTCATATTTTTTTTTTTTTTGAGAGAAGAACAGTGAGAGAGACAGAATCAATTTTTCATTGAGTTGTCCACATGGCTTTCATTGCTCTGACACTTAGTTGTGTACATGGGTGCTGGGGTTTGAACCTGTGTAATTGCACATGCCAGGCAAGTGCCATAACCACCAAGCCACCACTCCAGCCCCCCCTTCATATGGTATTAACATATTAATAAAAGGGCTCTACTCTAAGTGGCTTAGAGAAAAATAAGCACTTACACAACTGAATACTCCTAAAATTCTCAAAAATATAGAAAATGAATATAGAATACAGAAAATGAATATAGAATATATTTACATAAAATGAATATAGAATAATGAATACAGAAAAATATAGAAAATGAAGTTCACATGATTTAGAAATTTTTTGATAAATGAGATTAGTTTAATTTTGCTAGTTGATAAAAACAGGCACATCTTCAGACTTGCCAGCACTTAGTGCAGCCCTACATCTTATTCTATTTGAATAAGGATTTCCAGAACTCTAGCAGAGAAAATGACAGTTCATAAAACTGGCAGCCCAAGATAAATAAAATGAGAATTACATGGCATTGAATGAACTGATTTGTAAATTTTATGGTTTCTGTTGTTGTTTGGAATATTGCTAGATCTTTCAATCTTTTATTTTCTAGACACAAGGAACCTACTTCTCTTTTCTCTTAATCTATAAATCACAACTTACCTTTGTAAATAAAACTCAAACATTTATCTTTTTCTCTCTACCCAAGCTTCCAGAATTATAAAATTCTTATTGAATATTCTAACTTTCATCACAGTATAGTAATTTGAATAAATTCAGTAAGAATCTGTTTTGTTTTGTTTTCGGTACTGTGGATTTAACACAGGGGTGCTTAACCACTGAGAAACACCACCAGCCCTTTTTATTTTTTGAGACAGGGTCTTGCTAGGCTGCTTAGGACTTCACTACATTGCTGGCTCTGGTCTTGAACATGAAATCCCCCTGCCTCAGTCTCCTGAGTTTCTGGGATTACAGGCACATGCCACTATTCTCAACAAGAATCTGTTCCTCTGGACTGGAGTGTTGGTTCAGTGGTAGAGCATTTGCCTAGCATGTGCACGGACCCAGATTCAACCCCAGCACCAGATATACAACTAAATGTTAGATGAACAAAGGCCAGATGAAGAAATAAATAAAATTGGTTCTTTCCCTCTCTCTCATTCTCTCCCTCTCTCTTTTAAAAAAATAAATAAAAATTTTAAAAAATAGGGGCTGGAGTGATAACTCCAGTGGTTGTGGCACTTGCCTGGCATGCACGAGGACACAGGTTCAAACCCCAGCACTGTGTACACAGCAAAGTTGTGGAGCAATGAAAGCCACATGAAAAACTAAATAAAATTGATTCTTTCTCTCTCAATGTCCTATTCTCTTAAAAATAAAAAAATACATAATCAAACATGATTTGATTATAAGTTTTAAGGAACTGAAAGGTGACTCAATGGAGCCAATGTCTACCAAGACCTTTTGCAAAAAACAACTTGAAACCAGGCACCGTGGCACATGCCTGTAATCCTAGAGACTCTAGAGGCTGAGGACAGTAGGATTGCAAGTTCAAGGCCTCTGGAATGTAGCAAGGCCTAAGCAACCCTGTCTCAAAAAAATAAAATGGGGATGTAGCTCAGTGGTAAAGTGCCCCTGGGTTAAAACCCTAGTACCAAAAACAAAACAGAAAAAAAAATTTGACTTAAAAGTATTCCTGTCCCTACATGTGAACAAGAATACAGACTGAAATCATTAAGAAATTTGAGGACCTCCAGAAGAAAGTATTTTGCCCAAATCTATAGGTACTGCAGATGAAATCTGATGACAAGTTCTTACCTTAGCTTCCTATTCTCAACATCTAGAAATCTTCTCAATTGGCTACCCTCTGGAATCAAACTAGGTTTGCAGTCTACTTCAAACATTAATCTTTATCTTTCTTTCTTATTCCCTCATTCTAATCTATGTTCTTCTTTCCCTTTACAGATCTCTTACCTCAAAATTTCTAACCTAATTCCTCTTCACAGCAATTAACCTGAGACGTGTGTGTATGTGTGTGAAAGTAACAGGGAAGTTTCAGATGAGGGAAATGTGGAAGCCACTTACAAAGGTTAACATATGGGAGACCGAACACGCCTTTTTTGGCATAAAGATTGCTAAGTTGAAAGCGATCAAGGAAAAGCATATGCAGGAAAGCTATCTGCCTTCCCTTTATTTGCCTAAAAAAGACATTTATATACAAATACCAAAGAGATCCTCCCCCTGCTGCTTTAGACCACAGAGAATAAAAGACAATTTTAGATTGTCTTTTATTGTGGATGGTACCAGAGAAATTTATATCAACTAGCTTTATTAATCATACTTTATCTGCCATTTATTTGCCTTACCACAATTGCAGACCCAAGAGACTCAAAATCCTTTTCCTTTGTCATAACAAATCTAAAAATGTACTGTTCTCTTGCATTATCAGCTAGAATTCAAAGACATCTCATTGAGAAAAACTCATTCCCTGGGTGTCTCCCACAATTCTACACATACATACATACACACATATATGTGGGTGTGGGTATATATATGTGTGTGTATATATATAATATATATATTTGTATGTACATATACACACATATGTGTATATGTATGTGTATATATATGTGAGAGAATATACAAGTCAGTAAACATCTCACCTTCTGTTACAGGGGTCGGTTCTAAGAACTTTTTTTTTTTAAAGAAAGAGGGACAGTGAGAGAGAGAGAGAAGAGAATCAATTTTACTCAGCTTCTCATGTGGCCCTTGTTGCTCCAGCACTTTGTTGTGTACATGGTGATGGGGTTCAAACCCACATCCTCACGTGTGCCAGGCAAGCACTGCAACCGCTGATCCACTGCTCCAGCCCCTTTTGTTCACTTCTTTTGTTCCTGGGCCTTCTTACTTAACTGAAATTTTCATTCCATAATTTGAATATATTAGGACTTTTTAAAAAGGAATATAAATTTTATTTCCTGAGGCAAACACATTTAGTGTGCATGGTAAAGACAACCCTGGTTCTCTCTTTGATGTATCCTCCAGGGCAGCTATCTCAATTGTGCAACCCATGGGATAAGTCTACTAATAACTAACATTTATTTTTCATTTTGTACTATCTCCCACATGCACAAGTGCACACACACAAACACACAACCCACCTCAAATTCATTTTGTGTTTACACACACACATAGTTGCTAAGATATTTTGTATTCTATTAAAAAAAAGAAAAATAAAAGTTATTTGTTCACTTCTTTGCTCTTCTGACTCAGTGCAAACCACCACTAAGTCTATGATGAATCAAGAACTGAAAATGAAAAGGAGCACAGAACATGAAGCCAAAGTTCTTTTATTCACCTGTCTCTCTTGAGCTCCACACGCAGAACAGCGCTGCCTGTTTTATACTGTTGAGGAGTCTGTAAAACATGGGTGGCATCTGAATCTCTTGACAACTCAGACAAATGAAATATGAGCAAGAAAATGCCATGAATGAGAGAATTGTTTTATATTAATCCACTTGTGGCTTTAGTGTACATTTTATCCAAAGAACTTTGCAGCTTTACATACTACTGCCAGAGAAGAATTAAGAATGTAGGCAGAAAAAGAAGAAAAGATTTACAGCACATTTGGAAAAGGAGAAGGGCCTCTTCAGTTGGCAGAGTTCACTGAAAAAGTAGTTTTCATTCTCATCAATGTCAAATTTTCAGTCAAAATTAAATGGTAAGAGAAAAGCACAGGTTTAATCTTTGTTATGCTGCCAACGTATGATATGGATAAAAGAGCAGATGGGTTCTTTATGTTAAAAGGATGTTTATTTATTTATTTACTTACTTATCTATTTTTGGTACCAAAGTTTGAACCCAGGGGCGCTTAACCACTAAACTACATCCCCAGCCCCTTTTTTATATTTTGAGACAAAGTCTCACCAAGTCGCTGAGGCTGGCTCTGAACTCGAGATCCTCCTGCTTCAGCCTCCTGAGTCATGGGGATTACAGACATGTGCCAGCATGCCCAGCGATATGTTTTATTTATTATCAACCATACATAAAAATAACAGACATGGTTGCACACACTGAACTTTGAGGCTTTATTCTAAGAAAATGGAGGGACTGATTTGGGGGATCCAGAAACATGTAGTCTAACTCAAAAACTATGCCAGTAGACCCAGAGATATGAACATAATGGAACAATGGAAGCTGGGTTCAGATAAAAGGGTATCTGACAGCAAGAAAGACCTCCAAACCATGAGTATTTCACCATCTACATTCTGAAACATTTGGTTATTCAGTAGCAAATGCTTGAGTACTTGTCATTGCTCAAGCAACTCAGCTTGATAAAAATCACAGTCTTTTAAGAGTCCTACAGTCACACAACTGACACAGAACTCCTCTAGGGCATTTATCAAATGCTAACTTATTTTGGTATATATCTTCTTAAAATTCTAAATCTTCAAGGATGTCTCTCCTAACTGAAACAAATTTTTTCTAGAATTTTTGCTAGAAAATTCTCGAATTTTATTCAACTATCAACCAAGTTTCCTAGATCCTTAGCATATCTGAACCATGGTTTTTCCTCTCAAAACCCCAGAGACATAGTGCCTCAACTCCCTCTACTCCAATTTCACACCTATCAATCAATCTTCTAACTTAATTATCTTGACCTTCCACATAATTTAATGTTAGAAAGAGGTCTCTCAGGGCTGGAGTGGTGGCTCAGCAGTTTCACAGCTGGGGTTTGAACACCAGCACCACATTCACAACTAAGTATCAGAGCAACAAAAACCAGATGGAAAACTAAATAAAATTGATTCTTTCTCTCACTCTCCCTCTCTTAAAAAAAAAATGAAAATGGAAAAAAAAAAAAGTATCTTTTTTCTTTTTTTTAGCAGTACTGGGAACTGAACCCAGGAGGGCGCTCTACCACTAAACCACATCTTCTGACATTTTTATTTTGCGAAACAGGGTCTTGCTAAGTTACTAACGGTGGCATCAAACTCACAATTCCACTGCTCCAGCCACACAAAATGCTGGGATTATAGGTATTCAACAGCATGCCTGGCTAGAAAGAGGTATCTTGTATATTCTGGTGGGTAGATAGGTGAACTCAACCACAAAGTGACAGCAAAAAATAAAATAAAAAAGTGCTCAATGTACCCAATACTCCAAGAAGTCCACTTGGATCATTCTCTAAGAGGTTAATCAGCTCTAAATGCTAAGACATTTAAAAGTTTATCTAGTGTTATGGTTTGGATCTTAAAGGTTTGAATACTAAAGTCTCAGTTGCCAGAATGTGGCACCTTTGAGAGGGAGTGGAATCTTTACAAGGTGGAGCCTGGCAGGTGTGGTGGCATGTGCCTGTAATCAAAGCAACTTAGGAGGCTGAAGCAGGAGAATCACAAGTTAAGGGACAGCCTCAGCAACTAAGCAAGGCCCTAAGCAACTTAGCAACATCCAGTAGTAAAGCATGCCTGGATTCAAGCTCTAATACCGCCCCTACTTCCACCCCCCAAAAAAGAAGATGGAGCCTAGTTTGAGAAGTTAGGTAAGGAGGGTCACTGGCCAGCAGATCTTAAAAATTAATTCTTGAGGGGCTAGAGCAGTGGCTCAGCGGTTGCAGTGCTTGCCTGGCATGCACAAGGACACAAGTTCAAACCCCAGCACCACATATACAACGAAGTGTCAGAGTAAAGAAATCCACATGAAAAACTAAATAAAATTGATTCTCTCTCTCTCTCTCACTGTCCCTCTCTTTCTTTTTTTTTAAGAGAGAAGTACAGTGAGAGTGAGAGAGAGAGAGAGAGAATCAATTTTTATTGCATTTTCACAGGGCTTTTGTTGCTCTGACACTTAGTTGTGAAGTGGGTGCTGGGGTTTGTCCCCGTGTACTTGCGCATGCCGGGCAAACGCCATAACTACCAAGCTACCGCTCCAACCCGTCCCTCTCTTTCTAAAAAATAAAAAATAATTCTTGGGGGTTCCAATGACCAGAATGCTGATAGAAATGTAGTAAAAGCTATTCTGATAAGATGCCCAATGGGAATAAGAATTATCCTGGGAATTGGACTAGAGGCCATATATGTTACCGTCTGGAAAAGAACTTGCCTACTTTTTTACCCATGCCTTGAGACTTTGCAGGGAGCTATATTTAAAGGTGACAGACTGATTAATCTGGCAGAGGAAATTCCAAAGCAGCAGAGTATTCCGAGAGTAGCACTGATACTGCTGGCTGCTTTCAGTTAGATTTACAGTGAGAATCAGGAGCACATCACAGAGTTAAACTTACAGTTTGGTCAGAGAAAGACTACTTATAAAGTTGTGGGCAAGGTGAATTAGGCTGCTAAACAAGTTAGCTACATTAAAAAGAAGCCAATATTTTGCACCAAGACAACAAGAAAGATGCCTTGAGGGCATCTCTGGAATAAAAAACCCCACCTACTGCAGACTCAAAAACTTGTTTGAGAAGAGAGCACTGGGTCCCCCTGCTCCCAAAGAGAATGCCTTAGAATTGCTTCTCCAGGATTCATTCCCCTTGTTCTGCCAGCAAGGCACTCAGAGGCCGCTGTAGCCACAGCATCATACATGAGCTAGTGGCCCACTTGGCATCACACACAGGATTCTGGTTTTGCAGGCATGCAGAAACCAAGAGTCATGAAGATTTCCATCAAGATTTCTTTTTTTTTTTTTTTAAGAGAGATGGACAGTGAGAGAGAGAAGGAATTGATTTTGTTTAGCTTTTCATGTGGCTTTTGTTGCTCTAACATGTCATTGTGTATGTGGTGCTGGGGTTTGAATCTGCCAGGCAAGCACTGTAACCGCTAAGCCACTGCTCCAGTCTCTCCATCAAGATTTCAAAGGAAAACCTGAGAGGCCAAGGAGCATGGCAGAGCTGAAGTCCCTGCAAGAAGTCCTTAACAGATGATGAGCAAAGCTGTGAGAGTGAGGTTAAAGCTACAATGGAAACCCCAGGAGGTTAGAGATCCAAAACACCTTCCCAGGAAAGCCACAGGCAGCAAGCACAGTCAGCCCAAGGCAGTGGTCATGTGAACTACAGCCAGCAAGGTTACAGAGGGGTGGGGCTTCCCAAGCTCTTGGGTGGCCACATTCCTCCATCACGTACCTGGGATACCAGACATGAAGCAACACAAGTTCATATTTGCCCTGCTGGGTCTCAGTCTTTCTTTGGTTCAATTCTTCATTTCTGTTTTCCTATTCCTCCCTTTTGGAATGGGAATGTTTACCCCGAGTCATTGTATATTGGAAGTATCTAACCTTTTCTTAATTTTTTAAATTCTTACAGGAACTCACAGCTAAGTGTTTGCTTTGCGTCTCAGAGAAGACACTGAACTTGAACTTTTCAGCAAGCAGGAACAGTTAATACTTTGGGGACTCTTGGAGATGGACTGAACACACTTTGCATTGTGACATGGTCATGAACCTTAGGGGACCAAGGACAGAGTATTCCCCAAAGGCTCAAAAGCTGAAGGCTTGGTCACCAGTCTGTGGCACTACTGAGAGGTAGTAGAACCTTTAGCAGATAGAGCCTAGTTGGAGGAATTCAGGTCAGTGGGGCATGCCCTTAAAGGTGACATGAGAACCCCAGTCCCTCCTTCCCCTCTCTGTCTCACAGCCACCATAAGATAAGCTGCCTTGCTCCACCACCCACTTTCCACCATGTTGTACTTACTGCCTTGCCATAGACCAAAAGCAACAGAGTCAAGCAAGATGGACTGAAACTGTGTACCCAATAAACCTTTTCTCCTTTTAGGTTGTTAACCTCAGGTATTTGTCACAGAAACAGAAAGTCAACAACCATATAAAGTATCAATGCCAAATTCTGGTCATTCTCCAAGTTCTACTGAAGATGACTATCCTGTCAGTAGGCTGGTTTCTCTCTGTGAAAGAACTCTTATTATTTCTGAATAAAAAAAAGAACTCTTATTTTTGGTGAACAGCAGTAGTAATCATCTGGACTTTTAATAACATATGGTCATATTTAAATTGATAAGGTTGTAAGGAGGAAAAATATCTTTCCTTCTACCCATTCTAGGTTCATGGCTAAGGACCTATGAAAAGGGGCAGATTAACAAGAGAAAAACATACAACTTATGTTTTGCCTGACATAGCAGCTTTCCTAAGGAAATGCAGCCCGAAGAAACAGTTAAGCCTGAATTTTTTACGTGAGATTTGATAAAGAGTGGATCATCGTAAAGAAATATGATAGGGCAAAAAAGAGTATGGTCTAATGGTAACAAACTAAGGGAAATTTATCAAGGCCTATTTTCTCATATTCCTTTTGGTATTATCTGTGTGTTCAGAATTCAGAAATATAGATGTTTCTTTCCTCCAGGTCTAAGGAGGACACCCCTTAGATTAGGGTCTCATGTATGACTTGCTTTGAGGAAAAGCCAGAAAATCCTTTCTAGGTTTTATGACCTGCTTCAGAGAGATGCGTAATTAGAGGACTTCTGTTTTTGTTTTCTCAAACGCCTTCAGCTTAAAAAATACTCACTATGCCAAGGTGCTATAATTTAGTGTATCTGGAACCTCATCAAGGCAGTATTCCTGAAAAGGTACAACACATAACAAATACTTTTCTGAAACTGAAAAATTTACATTTAGCTCTTTAGGATAACGAACAATAAATAGCTCCCTGATGCACACTGTTTGACTTTTTACAGCATTATCACCATTGTGTCTATATTCCTCTGTAACTGGACATGGCTCTTAAAGACAATACCTAACTTTATAGAGGGGACAACCTCACTTGTACATTATGCACACAAATGTTTAAATTAAAAGGCATTTATCCTGGGGCTGGAGCGGTGACTCAGTGGTTATGGTGCTTGCCTGGCATGCACAAGTACACGGGTTCAAACTCCAGCACCACATATACCAAGTATCAGAGCAATGAAAGACAAACGAAAAACTAAATTTAAAAAAATGATTCTCTCTTTCTCACTGTCCCTCTCTCTTTAAAAAAAAAAAAAAAA